>PQVD01003048.1:0-20641 GCA_003012265.1 Setaria equina
GATGTAGTCAAATAATATCAAATTTATTTAGGGAAATTTTCAACTTCAATATGCAATTGACTTTCAATCTATTAGTAGATAAGAATGCGAATTTATAAATTGAAATTGTTGAACAAATATAATAAGACAGTGTTGACTCCTAATTTGGGAACATCTGCAAGTGGCCGGTAATCTTATAGGCAGTATAGGACTCTAATTCCTTTTCTTCCTTATGCGAATCCTTTTAGCTATTTAAAAGTTTTATTATTCTAGTTATAAAGAACAGCTTCGTTTGTAAGACAAGAATACGCTATTTTGCCAACCTCATTACTGGTAATTCCATATTAAACCCAATGATTATAACAAGGATTTTCTCGGTGTTGAACTTCGCTGTGCCACATATGGCCGATATTATAGTTTGAATAATTTTTAAATTAAAACAATTTTTCCTAAAAAAATTGAATAACTTCAGTCGAGAACTTTTTAAATCAAATTCTTCCATTTATAAGCATCTAACATAAATGGAGTGGTGGAAGAAGGTATGTATGTTGTAGCAAATAAGCACGATGGCTTCTGAATGCTAAAAAAAGATTAGTTTCTGGGTCGAAGACTGAGTTAATGTTAAGTGGCATTTTCTTTTTGCAACGCTCATCGCAACTCGTCACCATTTGATTTAACTGTCTTTCATCTCTCCGTAATAATTATAAATGATCTCAACTCCGAAGTTATTTTTCCTTCACTTACTTCATTGTTTACCAATTTACTCATTAGATCGTTCTAACGTTTGAGCATGAAATGACATCTAACTTGCAGCTTGAACTTGCGAAGCAATATGTAGCATGCTTTCGGACAAGCAGCTAATGAAGATATGTTCGCTCTTTAGTAGCAGTTACCGCAGCTTCAAAGCACTAATGTCTAATTAACAGACGGTTTGAACAAAATTTTTGAATGTAATGAACGGAATAATTTGACGGCTTACCAAACCAGAAGGAAAGAAAGAAACTGAATATTGTATTCAACAAATCTCATTCGATTTTCTGAGTTTCTTGTGCTTATTCATTAATTTATTTCCGATGCAGCCTTTATGTGCAGAATATAATACAGGAACCTTTCTTTCAGTCAATTGCTCTTCAATTTCCACACTGTGTTAGCTTATTTATTTGAATTTTGCAGTGGATCAGATGAATAAAAATAAGAAGTGTTTTAGATGACTTCCGTTTCGTACGGAACTATTCCTGCTAATTAGCTAATTTTAAGAATGCTCTTTACAATTATTATAATCCTTCAGCCCTTCCACTTTTTTCCAATTTTATCTGCTAGGATTTGTTCTTCGTTAATTGTCGGTCATCTGAATTTTTCATTCTTTGGAAAAGAAATATTTCCTATTGTTTTGTTTCGGTGATTCGAAACAAAAAAACATTTGCTTCAATCCCTATCTTTTTTGTTTTCCTTATTTGACATTTTTTCCGACAATTTCTTGTTGTTTTTCAATGGGACATTTCAAAACAAAACAAAATTCAGGTATAATTTTATGAAGTGTTATCAAGTTCAAGGACCGATTCTAAAAAAGAGTTTCAATAGGAGAAATATTACAAATATTAAAGAAATATTAGACAAATGCAAGAAAGAAAATATATTATATTTGTTAAAAACTGTTAAATTTTATATGAAGTACAGTCCAAATTAGACTCATATTCTGCAAATGATAAATTAATGACTGTTTGACATTCAACTCTTTCAAATCTGTCTCTCTCATATCCTTTTATTTTTTCCTCATCTTGCCGTCTTTTTTTGCTTACTACTAGTCAGATCGTGTTTTTTTGCTGATACTTGTTAATTATTTTAATGTGATATTTTCATTTAAATACCTCTCAGTACTTCTGTGTTACTGAGATTCTGTTTTGCACCATATCTGTGTTTCTTGCTAGTACATGCAGCTGCAAATCATTTACTACTAGTCATCTAGTGAACTAGACCAGTACTAGATAAGTGTACATAAATTAGTCTAATTTAGCAGTCAAGAAAGATGAAGTGTCATGAATACTGGATGCCATCTGAGAAGTGCAAGCCAATCATTGAATAATATCTTGGAAGGAATGCATTTCGTGAAGAATCCTACGAATGGATATTGAAGAACATTATCATGGAGAACAGATTAGAATTTGTACAGAACTGAACATGTTGTAAAATACACAAGATGACCTCTGAATTGCAGAAAACAATGACAATGCAAGTTAGTAACTGCTAATGAAGTTGCTGGTGATACGCGATGAAAGTTCCAAGATTTTGGGACACCGTTATCTCAATTCGCAAATTTCACTCTATCTCGGCTTATTACAGCTTACTATTTGTATTTGGGCTATGGCACAGCATTTTTTCTCAATTTGGCGTTATAACCAGGTACTCATCTCAGGAGTAAGATTTGAAAATAGTAAAAAAAAAATTGTAAAAAATTGAGAAAGGGAGTTTTCGCATGATGAGTAGAAACTGACGGAACGTGAAGACAAACACAACTGGCAGATTTAAATTGGACTGGATTTATAGAGATAATTAATTAGTATAAATGGGAGAACTTGCTTGACATAATTTCAGATACTTTTCTGTGACTTCATAAATGGAACGGAGCCAGTGTTGCTGGTCGGCGTGGACATCATCATCTTCGACATTGGCTTGTTTCACTCCCTGTGGGGTATCGATAGTTGCGTTGCGCAACACCTGGATGGCGGCTACGGACGGTGTATGTGGTGCGCGTGTCACATTGTTGCCTTTGTCATCTGCTTACCGTTTGCATTCGTGTCAAGACCGAAGCCTTGCTCCTTATGGCCTCTTCTTATCCAGGTACTGCTACTGTCCGTATTCAGTCAGGAGCTTCGGCTAAATTCTCCGTCCTCTGGATAATCGTATTTGTGGACATCTGAGCATACAAACTACGTCTTTCACAAGCTAATGAACTGGTAGCATTATTTCCTAATTAACGAACTGTTCCAAAGTGAACGGGTTCAATATGTTTCTGTTAGCTCAATTAGCATTGAATTATTTTGTTCAAGTTATATTTGCATATTTTTTCTTAACGTTGCAGCTGTGCATAGCTGAAACTGCCCATCAATAATGGCAATACTTTCTAGCAAAGTGCCTATGGGGTCGGTCTACTAATCCTAAGTCTGGCTGCTTTGCCACGGGTGCTACCGACATTTACCGGTGATCAGAACAGTGCTTCTCTTTTTTCGGTATCGATTTATGCCGCTGGAGCATCACTGAACTTCTTTTTGGTATCATATTTCATTTTTCAAGTTACAAAATTTGGCAAACTGAAAGGGAAAAAAGGGGAAGCATGATGGCTTCATTAGCATCACTGCGAGAAAAAAGAAAATGGACAAATGTCGAACTTCAGTATCTTTCTCTCTTTGATAGCGTTCAAAATATTTAGGAAAGTACTTCTTTTTGCTGAAAGCTGAATTACTGCTTAACTTACTCAAGTCGAACTGCTGGCACAATAATAACTTCTTCAGCTGTATATCTATTGGCACTGGTACTGGCACGTGGAGGCAGTGTGGAATTCGGCAAGAAAGCTACGTCCTCATCACATTACCGCAAACAAGAATAGGCACCTTCGCAGGACATCTCTCAAACATGACAACATTACGGACAACCTTATTTTGCAGCGGATTCAAGGATACCATCAAATTCAACGTATTTCTTCACAGAAACCACTCATTAAACCTTGTCGACAAGCGCAAGTGCAGGAACTTTCGGCTGTGATGCCTGAAAATCCCCGTAGGGCACAGAATTCAGTGAACGACGACAATTACAAGTGTCCTCAGTCGCAGCCTACAAATAAGTACAAGAGGTCTCGTGGTAAATGTAGTGATGAGGAAGAAAGATTACTGCAACCTGAAAGGTACGTAACAAACCATAAAGATAAATTAACAACTCAACAGGCCACCTACAGCAACGATTATTTACCTTGCGAAAGAGAGACATTGTCTTTTGAGCCCGTCCGCGAACGGGCAATTTCTGGCCAGCAGCTGCCCTCTTTTCCTCATCAGATGAGCTTTGCACGACGTTTCGGCAACTCGCAGTAAACGTCTTTAGTGAGAAAGCCGTCAGTGCCAGTGCGATTCATCGAGCAACGGCTCACTGGTAAGAGTATCACCGGACAATACTTTATTTCAAGTGAACTTCCACAGAATCCCAGAATGACTTATTCCTTTCACCACATTTCTCTTTGCTTTCATTTTTACGGGTTTACAGTTGTATCACGCTGTGAGATAGCTTGCATGAAATATTCGTTAACTTTTGTCTTTATGTAACAAATCACAACCCTTGCTGTTTTGGTAATAATTTTTGCAGAGAATCTTACAGTACCCTATCGGAAGTTTTGTATCCTTGGGGTAAGTGGTATTAATACAAAGTTACCCCTGACTTTAAATAATCATAATTTGGTTAGAAATAGTAAAGACCAGTAATCCAAAAATTCAAATTCCACGTTAGAGACTTATGAAACTATAAATTTAAGAAAGACAGCAGTATAATTTTACTAGATGACAAATTATTTGTTGTTTTTTTAAATAAGTAAATTTCTTCCATGAAGAGCTTATGTCAACACTTTAACGTTGAAATCAGTTCCAAATTATTTCGGAAAATTTATTCCCTAAATTTAAACAAAGTGAAGGAATTTTTGGTATTAAAAATGTTACAGTGAGATAAAACTCAGTAAACTGTTGTTTTGGAAAGTCTGTGTAGTCAGTTAAAACAAAAGTTTTGCAAAGGACTTAGAATCAGTGAGACCGACGATGTTCACCTCATGACGTCACATTTAGTTGAAAGAAACCACCCCTTCTGTCCACGCACAAATTCTGTGCCCATTCTTCTTGATCAGTAGCCTCAAACTTTGAAATAATTTCTGAACCTCAAGTTCACCACAAGGAACTAAAAACCAGCAGAGTTTTCCATCCCCGATAAGTAGTACGCCGTTCCGTTCGAAGTTTTTACAACACATAATTTGTGTGTTTGAATCATTCACTCTTCCTTTGAGAATCGGCGGCTTCGCAGCAGATAGTTTGCAATAGTCAGTGTCAATTCAAACGAGCCGGTTTTTAGAAGTCAGTCCTTAAAACCGGAAACATAAAAACCTTTAAACTTTTGCATTCCACAGCATTTTGTATAACGATATAACAGAACGTATAGCAAAATCTCAAAATTTCCGAGAACATGTCTGCTGCTGGTTTTTGTCTCCCATCCACGTGAAAACATCTCTGAACTTAATATCCTTTTCGTAAAAATAATAAATTATAAGAAAGTAAAAAGATAGAGCAAACTTAAATATCATGATGCATGACCACTGGGAAATGCTTTATTCGTTATTTCTCTTATATTTTCCTTTAATAACTGGCTCATCTAAGATGTTACTAATTATCTGAGTTATCTTTACCCTTGTTCGATTAAATTAAATTAAGTGAGGTTATTAAATTTAATCGACTAAATTAACAAAGAAACTAGTCAAATTAGATATTGTAGAATTTATCACGAAAATTTTAAAATGCTTATTTTGCAGAAATCAAAAAAAATTGCATTTTGGCTATCTAAAAATATAACACATAAAAAGTGATCATTCAAGCTGTCCAGAATTAACTTCACAATCACATGAAATAATTCAGTAGTCGTTCGTTCCGTCTGGATCTATCTGTAAATGTATGTCTTAACGTCAGATAATTAAATGTATTATGACAATTCCTAAAGCAGTATCAAAAATGACGAAGTGCAGGAAAAATGTAAACATTAGAAAATATTCGTAAACAGAAAACCTTTCATATCGTTTCTAATTAAAAAGAAGGGAAAATTTAATAAAATCTTGAAATACTGTATGACTGTTAGTACATTAAACAAATTTACCGTAACTCATTTCCTAATTCACTTGTTTTATGTCACTTCATTTCAATAAAATGTAAATTAACGAAAGTTTGCATTAACAATTCAAAAGTTGTAAGACTTATTGCTAAATTAGCAACTTCTAGGAATTAAATTGGATTAAACTCTTTGTTGCAACAAACGTAAAGCCTAGAAGCATAATGATACCATTAGCGGAAAAGCAAAACAATATTTTCTATGATACTGTGTCATACGGAAACATATAGAAAGAATGGATGTTGACGTCTTGTTTATCGTGGTCAAAATGTGTCAAATCAACAAAATAATTCAAAGATTCATTTGTTTCACCTGAAATTATTTACAGGACACCAAGTTCTATTATGACTCGCCCGAATTAAGTTGCTAGAAACATTTACAGGTCAGAGATATTTATGACAATTTCCGAATAAATTTCTATCAATCATTTCTTTAAGTTTTTTGTTGAAGTGAAAGAAAAACGTGTTGCCCGCACCATTCATTATGTCACAGAACATACCATTTGAATTATTGTGTTCTTTTTATAAAAAGTTATGAACGAAACACTTTTTCGAACAGACGTCAAGAATTCTTTAGTTCCATGCAAAGTAATCAATCATTGCAATTTCAATACACAATGATTACCTTCATTGGTTTTTTTAAACTGAATCCAAACAATAGTTTGTTACAACTGCAGTTTGAAAAAACTTAAGAGAAACTGGCCAAGCGGCCACTTAGAAGTTTCTCGGCATTTGTTTATTGCCTATAAAATGTGCCACTTAAAACCAATTCACTATCGCTTAGGCATGAAAAAAAAATTCCCTCAGTAACTAAATAAACACATTCTTCGATTTCCGATGATTAGTACTTCGTCATAATAACAATGATTAGATTATCTTCCTTTTAGTGAAAGATATGCATTAAAGCCAAGAAGCCATAATAAAGACCTTTTCTATCCAGAAAACTAAACTAAAAGTAATTGATCTTAACAAACAATGCTGAGGAAGTATTTAGGAAAGTTACAGACACCTTAATAATGCTGTCTGAATATGCTAGGCTGTTTTGAGCTGTGGTATCAAATGAAGTGCGAAGTCTGAGGTAAAGATCCACCAAACCTCAGGCATTCTCGACATCGTCGGAACTGAAGAGACGAACCGATGCGCACTAATCGATGAAGCGGCAACTCATTCATGCAATGCCACATTTCATATTGCTATCGATCTGGCAGTCTATCCTCAAAAAAGGAATGAGTCTATCGATGGAAGCAAACGGACTCGGCTTTTCCTCTTCTCTTCCTGGTGAGTTCCAACTCATTCTTACCCCACTTCTCATAGTTCGAACTCATAGTTCCATCAGTCAGTCAAAACCTTAGGATGAGTAAGACAGGTGTTGCACCTGTAACGGGAGAGTCCCTGATTTGTTTCGCTTGAAATTTCAAAAATGATTTTTCTCAGTTTTGAAATGGCACGAAACGTCACAGCAAACAATTCACTTCATTACACAGAGTTTAGTGTTGACATCCTAACTTTGTTGGCTCCGAATCGTTTTTATCGACGAATCGAAGGAATTGAAATCCACAAAGTTTTACTCTTTTTGTGAATTCTAATCTTCAAGTCTCAAACGACTCTTCTTAAGCAGACAACCTATAAAACTTTCTGTTGTTGAACTTTTCTTGCTTGGTGGTGGAAACTTCTGCCCTTGATAAATTTCTTTAGCGACAATGCAATGAAGCGATTAAGACCAATAAGAAAATATATCATTGCTATTCATAACAAGGCTTATAAAAGTCAGTATTAAACTAATATACTACACTGTAGTTTGATTGCTTTTTTTTTTTTTTAAAGCCGCATTTTAAAACAAATGAACATTTTTACAGAAAAGAAATAAGAGCAGTTTCTTAATTTAATTCTCTTTAACAGCTTTTCTATTTCTTCCATATTCGAATTAAACATTTCAGTTATTTGAACAAAATAAGCTATTTTCAAGGTCAGTAAAAATCGATCTGAATCAAATTATCACAAACAAGGTACGCGAAAGCAATAATGTCCGACGTATGTTTTTATAAACAGCACTTTTCAACATTTTCATTGTATCATTCAGAAGTAAAATTAGCAAAAACACTAGCTAAATTGTAGTAAGAAATAGTTAGTGGGTTTATTAAAAATTGGTAAGCATTTATCTAAAAAGTTTTCATTTAACTCTAAAGTTGTCAAGTTAAAATTAAATCGAAGCTGCTTCGATTCAAAAATTCTGTTGAAGTGCGGTAAGGTATTCTTTCAAAAAAAGTAGTGGAAACATATTATTAATTTTATGTCATATTTTTTTGCTGTACTGCCCACATTTATTATTCCGATAAAGGAAAGATTCCAACTGAAATAATTCTTGTTATTCTGTAAAAGTTTCTTACTTTTTCAAACTTTCTTTTTGTAAAAGAAATCTCACTGAAATCCTTCGGACTTTTCATTTTATTTGAGCACATCAAGTGATTCTTTATATTTTCGTTAACATTTCTATCCATTTTTATCTTTGTTTTCAGCTTTTTGGCAAAATAACACAACGTCTGGAAAAGACAGTTTTTCAGGCTACTCAGGCTCTTCGCCTTGATGAACTTTCCAGCTCCTTTGTTAGTTCTTGATTTTCCTTTCTTGATTCAAATTTGGCAAATTGTTATGAAATTCGGTGAACGAGGCATAATTAACGTAAAACAAAATAAAAAGGATGCTGTCACTTTTCTTCAAATCGAAGACCATTATTGCAGTGGCATAATATTCGAGAGACAAGATAATGGGTAAAGAGAGGTTCTGTGCTTCTGTGTTAATTCATATCTTGTTTCTAATTCACTCAGTTATGCTAACAATTAATTGAAATCTAATTTCACTTATTTACATTACGTAAACCAAGCTAACTATATCCACTAACATGCAAATCACTAAAATGTAAAATGGAAAGCTTTGTTAGCACTAAGTTTTTATTTCCTTAACTGATCTTTCATTATGCTGGAAACCGTCACTTTTCCTTCGTTGGTCTTTTTGTCTTTTTTTTTTCTTGAGAATGCAGTACTTATTCATTAGGTTGGAAGTACAATACAATTTACATACTAATTCGAGTTATCAAATAATAAGTTGGCAAAATATTCCTACTTCACTGATTACATTAATGAACTTTGCCGCTAGTTTTACTGAGTTATTTGCTGCTCTCTTGCAGAATCTATTTTATATGCAGTTCTGCGCATTTGTCTATTACAATTGACACTTCCTCCTGGAAAGTCTTCTAGGAAATAAATATATGGATTATTTGAAAAATCAACCAGTAATAGTAACTTTTGCTGACACGGTCAGTTTATTGGCTAAATAATATTTGGGTCAACATGGTAGTACTACTATTACGTTCAAGTTACTTGGTGACAACTCATTTAATGATGTTTCTTCATTCGACCGACCTGTCCTCCTTATATTTATATTTATCAGTTAATCGATTATTACACTATTGAGGAGTACACTTCTACTCATAACTTCAAGACATTTTAAATTAAATTCTTTAATTAGGAGTATTTGAAAAAAATATATTTGAAGTATGCTTAAAGGAATTTTTCCCTTCCTTTTTTATCATTCACAACGTAAATAATAATATACTTACATTGCATAATTTAGTCTCATAGAGATCGATATAATCGTAGTCTTTCTCATTGCTCCGAAATATCTTTCAAATCTTTTGAGAGAATTAAGATGAATGTAAGTTTCCGTATCATAATGGTATATAATTGCAGTTCTTTTCAGTGGGCAGTTTTTCTTGAATAGGTGAAGGACTGTAATGTTAATTTCCATCAAAATTCCTGAATTTAATAAGTCCTCGGAGTTTTATTGTTCATCATCGTATTGTCGAGATTTTTACATAGTAGGACGAGGAATTTTTGATGTATAATAAAATTTCGAAGAAAAAGCAAACAAATATTGTCAGTGAAACTTGGAGTGAACAAATCTGTTTATGATGCAGATGGATTTGAATTACTGGTGGAGCAGTTGTCATCTGTATATTCTCGATTTCATTGATTCATGCCATCTCTCCAGCTAGGTAGAGAATAAAACATCCTTAAGGTTCCAAATTCGTGCCCAGTATTTGCAATCAGCTGGACCCATTGTGCCTTGCAATTTCAACTTTTTTTATTTAGTTTTGAGTCGGCACATAAAATCCAATCCCTTTTCTTATTAAATATGCTATATTGAAAAATTTTCATTTCAAACATGGACTAAACTTACCGTGCTCAAAAATTTTTGTCTCGTTGGAAAGGAAGTAGGATGTTAGTATTTTAGTTTCCCCAACCTTCCCTCCTCTTTCGATCACTTCCTTTGCAAAAACTCTATGAAATATGAAAAAATATATGTTTCTTGGCATGTAATATTGAGTTGATTTTCAAGCTGTGACAAAGTGGGGCAGCTCATATTTGTAAAATACTGCAGTCGTTCCAACTTCTAAAAGTGAAATCCTAATTGGAATAATAAACAGCTGACCAAAGAACTGCGCTTTAAAAAATTTGTTATTGAAATTCAAGCTACCGAACCTAAACTTAGTAAAAGTTTGTTTTTCAAAAGCTGTATGAAGTGAATCTTTTTCCTTTGTAACAGAAAATCTATCATGAAAATGTCCGTATACGTAAGTCGGATTTTTTTGCAGTGAATGTGAGCTCAGAGTGAATAAATAACCTTCGACTGATTGAGGCCAAGGCTGTCGTTCAATTTTTTGCTCTCTTTAATAAAAAAGTGACTGGTACGCAGAAAGTAAGACTGAAGTGATTAGGAAGACGACTAGAAAAAAGATGATAAGAGATGTGAGAAAAGCTGACAACGAAGTAATGCCATCAGTTGAGTGTAACAGTTACAAACGCTGAATGATAAGGGGACAGCCAACCTGTTCTGCTATTTTGTTTTGGTCCTCAACTGATAACTAGGCTCAAGGCTCTTGGCCTGCCAATTAATCCTTTTTTCTCTGTTGCTAATTTTCACACATTTTAATTGACTCACCAGCACTTAACAGACACATGCATACATGCCCTATACACATACACACATGCACATACACTACACACACATACAGACACTCTTTTTCCATCAGTGTTCATAGCTGTTGGTAGCGAGGGTGAATGCTGTTTATGGTCAGTTCTGAATAGCTATGATTTCAAGTGGACGTAATAGATGGAAGATGTCGTAACGGACGTGTCCTGAATGACTGTAGAGGATGATTGTACGTCGGATTGAATGTTCATTATACTGGTGCTGTGAGTCTCCCTTTGTTAATTTTACCACGTGATAAATTTCGAAACTTAACGCTTCCAAATTTTTAAATTTTAAAAATAACAAATAAGATTTCTCCATCCCCCACCCGATGACACAAATACCACAAGTATGAGAAGGGATCTTTTACGCAGTGGTAGCGTAGCATCATACTCAGATGACCTTTCCTAATTAAAGGAAAATTTGGGAAAGTATTTTTGTTGAAATGAAGTCATTAGAAGTTTCGAAGGATGCCTGTCTGCTCTAGTAGGTTTCATTATTTCTAAATTGGAAAGAGGAAAAGTCAAGTACTTCTGAAGGCTTCCAACAAACAGGTGGATATGTCAAATGCACGATTAAAGTCGTTTATTCTTTGTCTCTTCATTCCCTTATGTGTGTGCTATTTTCGCTATTTTATCCAAAAGTGTCTGTTTGGAAACAATGAAATTAAGATGGCTCATTTCAGTCTAAAATTTTAGGAATTAGTGAGAAGACTGATGAGTTCTCGGCAATCTGATAATCAAACTCATAAATTCATGAAATTATCGCCTTCATCTTTGCTACCATTTGTTTACATTAGGAATAAAAAGTGCTCTTTATCTTTGTCCTTTGATTTATTCGTATTTTTTTTCCACGAAATGGAAGGAAAACCATCAATTCTGTGACATAATTCGAAGCTAACTTTTAATCGAAAAAGAGAAATAAGACTTCCTTGGATGTATCATTAAACTGCATGTTGTTTTGCAGTGCTGTTCAAGAGCTTCTGAAAAAAAAAAAATGCTGAAAACTAGTTATCAAAAATTTCATATTATTATCAAAACGTGAACATTAAAAGTGTGATGACATACCGTCGTCAGCAATTCATTCCTCTCTTAAGTCTGGCTGAGTAAAAAATTTTATACTGAGGAGAACGATAGTTTCCTTACAACACTAATATTCGTCTTCATTAATATTTCATCCAAACTTCTGCTTCACTTACATTAGTGCAAATTTATTTTTGCTAGTCATGCTTTCTCGATGTAAATTAGAATTATTACTATTTACTAACTCAGTAAGGAAATTGTTATGACTACTAAAAGTGGTAAATCGATTTTTGTGCAACATGCAATTCTTAATGAAAAAATTTGGAAGTAATTTATTCAAGGCCGTTATTGATATTTAAGAGATTTCTTAAACAGAAAGAAAAGTAGTTTACTATCATCAATTTCAGGAGCAAAAGCAACGGCAGCAGAAGAAGAATCCTTCGGAAATACAAAATCAAGTAATCAGTCGCTTCTCCCAGGACCAGCCACTCCAGAAAATGATTGAAGAAAATGATGAAATTGGGAGTATTGATTTTAACCGTTCAACTTCATCCAGGTTGACTGGAAATGCTGCACAACTTTGGCGTCGAATGACCATCGAAGAAGAACAAAGTGGGGAATATTTCCGGTTCGTTATTCTACTGCCTTTCGTTATTTTAGTTTCCGTTAAAAGTAGAAACTAATGTTATTTTATGCATAATATTCTGCAACTTATTACAAAATTTTTTCCTTTGAAAAAAGCAACAGCGTCATCTCTACCGTGTAAAACCCATCTGTAACATAGTATTTTTCATCACATTTTTTATTGCTAGCTTGTAAAGCTTAGCTCCACAAATATTTGTTCAAACTTAGCATGCCAATGCGTCAGGAAGTTTCGTGCATTTTGCCTTTTGTACATAGGGTTTCCTGGTTACTAATAAACTGGCTGAAAAAAATTGGACTGAAAGAATAATTACAAAATATTATATGAAATGAATAATATTTTGTCACGATCAGTTTCAAATCTAAGCATCCAAAATTGGTGGCTTTTCCTTAAAAAAATATCAAATAGTTTCTGAAATCTATTAACTTATTAGTACAGGGGACTTTTCATTTATTTTACAGTTATAATTAAAATCGAAAATATATTGTGCTGTGCTCATAGTGTGTTAGGTGATTTGCATGTTTCCATACTTACTTTTAGACTCCGAAGTTAAAAATGCAGGATCTGTTCTATGAATATTGGAAGCAAGTTAATTTGCGAATTGAACTTTACTAAAATTACACACCACGAACCTGAAATCTTAAAAGAATTTAAATCCACTCAACTTTGAAAGTGAGCTTAGTATTAGCGCCTTGTGCTTTTAGCACATATGAGTGAATCAGCAAGAAGCGATTAGGAGAGAGATTATATGGCCTAAACACTGTTTAACCTGAGTAACAAAAGACAGGGCGAGAAGGAACAACTGCTGATTCATTCTCGCGTATGATGAAGAGAGGGATGAGAATAAAAGTGATAACTGATTTCAACGTTTTTCATCTTGTTTTATCAGCGGTGGAAGTTATGAAAGCTGCTTCACATCAGGTCACTAGAAGGTGACAGATCAGAGAGAAGGGAGAGCTGGGGTCGGGAACAAAGATCAAGAGGAGAATCGAACTGTGATGAAATGAATTGGACCATAAAATGAATAATTCCTTTCTCCTATGAGTGTCTGCGCGACGTCTCCTCTTAGCGCATCGTCGTGGGTGGAAGCTGTTTGAGTGCATCCCAGTGATTATTTCCATTTCGACATCGTCGCGAGGAGTCGTTTGAGGCTTCAGTGTACATCACATCGACTGCAGCAGCCGTACTCTCAGTTCCTTCACAGAGATTCTTTTGTATAGGATATGAGACCACCGCAGCACAACAATAACGACAAAAAGTGCCTCCTCACAAAGTGCCAAAATGATTGCGACCACGACATTTTGTTAGTTATTATTGCTTATCTAACTATTGATTACGCTAGATAGTATCAACTCGTATCATCTTATCACTGTGTGCCTTACCCATATCCTTATTATACTCAGTAATGTCATTTTAAAACAATAATATTTATCAAGTGCTACAACGGATGCTGGATATGTTTATACCAAACAGAGCATGTATTTGTATTTGTTACCCTCTAGCTCCGTTTTATCGATAATATCGATCAGTCACTTCATCATTATCACTATATGAACTCGTCGTTCTTAAGTGTAAAAGCAGTAGTGAGTTAAGGATTAACAAAAATAACTACCCTATCTGATGGGATGCATGGATTTGTAAGACTCTGTCATTTTGATTTTGGTGAGTTCAATATCGAAAGAAAGAAAATCGTCGTTTCATCATCTTCTGCTAGAAACTAGGAACTAATTCGATGTTGAAATGTATTAGAATTTATCTCATTTAGCACAGCATATGGTCCGTAGGTTTTGCTTGAAGCGACGCTTCCCATATTTCCATTGGACTACTATTATTTATGCTTAGTTGCAGTTTTTTTTTGGCATGTTTTCTTCTGTGCTTGCATGGGATGGGTGGAATCGAAGTTTTAAAATTGAGGAAAATCAATAATTCTTAAAGACTACTGACTTGCTTTTATTTGTATCACACGATAAGAAAAAACCGATAAATAGAATTTTTTGAAAGCGTGGTTTTATTAGTAGATATAATGTTTCCCATTTTTTCAAACTTTTTAGCTTCAGAACTCTTTAAGGCATTACTGTGTTAAGAAATATTTTCTTAATGAATATCTTATTAAGTTTTCGTTGACTACTTAGATGAAGCACTAAATGTACAGTTTGCTTGACATGTTCTGTTCTTTGAGCTGAAGTAGGTGGTTTCAATTCAATATTTAACGTGCATAACTCCACCAAATAAACTGAACGCTTCAGTTTGATACTCAGTAAAAACAGATACTGATTTTGAATTCATCAGTTTGTGACACCGCCATGTAAAAAAGATGTGCTTGGTGCTAATTTATATAGATGAATATGTTATTGATGGGGCTGGTGAGGAAAAATTTTATCTTGAAGCTTTCTTGTCTTTGCCATAAATAAATGAGGTATGACTTACAGACAAGAACAGAACTTGATATCATTGCCGGAAAGTACGAATTTGGACCACTTGTGCAAACTGAATATTCGCGAGCAACCATGTTTGGTCCGGAAAACTGGGATAATCTGCACCATCGGTATGAATCATTATAACTTTTTAACCATGTCACTCTGTTATGTGAAATGAGGAAATTAAAATAAGGAAATGTGAACTACTTAACTTCCTCAATAATTCTAGGACCAGCATGTCGAAGCGTGGAGAAACTGCAGGAGATGATTATCAATGGACTGAATATTGCGCGCATGAATTTCAGTCATGGGTCGTATGAAGTAAGAAGTACAGATCGGAGAGTTATTATGGAGCGAGTTGTATAAGTTATATAAAGTTTAAATTAGGTCAGGAATCGGAGCTTAATACCAGTTCAGGCTCAAATTGATGTGAATTTGATTTCAGTACCATGCAGAAACAATAGCAAATGTTCGCTCAGCCGCACACAGCTTTAGCGAACCACGTTTGGTTGCAATCGCTCTCGATACAAAAGGCCCAGAAATACGTACCGGACTTCTAGAAGGAGTTCATCTTTTTTTTTTTTTTTTTTTTGCTGAATTTCAGTATGCACCCTAAAACTTATTATTATAAAAGTATTTGGGCACAGTTAAAGAAATGGGAAATCTTCATATTATTCGTATCACTCAGGGTGCCAGTGCAGAAGTGGAACTGGTAAAAGGACATCAAATTCGACTAACCACTGATTTGGCTATGGAAAGTTCAGGGACAGCGCAAAATCTTTTCGTTGATTATAAAAACATCACTAAAGTACTTAGTGTCGGCTCACGTGTCTTTATTGACGACGGTCTTATTTCATTAATCGTCAATTCCATCGGTAGGCCGCATCTTTTCAAATCAAACACTCTGTTTGAAATCGAAGTTTTGTAATTTATCGAATTTTGTATTGTGTACAACGAAGTGTTCGTTTAAATATTTTCTGGGGGGGAACTATATTTAGGTCAGCCATTCCTAGAATCTAGCAGATGTTTAATAGATCAAGTACTATATACCAACCATGGTTAAATTAGAATTCTTATATGAGACGATTATTGCATAATTAGAGAAGCATAAACGTGGTTTTAAATTTCCCATTCCTTCGCAGTGGAACTTTTTCTTTTAGCATTTCCTAAATGTTATCAAGCACTATGTGTCAACATGTTATCATTTTCTAAATGCCAACTTCAGTCCTTATTTAACCTTCTATAATGCTGGACTCACATTATTAGTTTTGTCAGTCATTCCAGATTTCGTATCTCTTCAGTGAGTCTTTTTTAGAAAGTGACAGCATAATATGCACAGTTGAAAATGGTGGCATGCTGGGGAGTAGAAAAGGTATCAATTTACCCGGTACACAGGTTGATTTGCCAGCCGTATCTGAGAAAGACATCAAGGATTTGCAGTTTGGTGTAGAGCAGGTATTTATCGTAAATTATCGAGTGGAAATTGAAAAATAACGCTAGGGAATGTATTTTCATAAGTGGCTTTAATAATGAAAATAGTGCCTTCAATAACGACAGAAAAGATGCATTTTGGTAATTTCAAAAGTGCGTCACAAAAATTGCTCGGTCGCACGTTTAGCTTTGCTAATCGTGATTCAGTTAGTGAAATAATTTATGGTGTTTCAGAAGGTAGATATAATTTTTGCATCATTCATACGTAGCGGTAGAGGCATTCGTATGATAAGGAAAGTGCTCGGCGAAAAAGGAAAATACATCAAAATCATAGCAAAAATTGAAAATCAAGAGGGTGTTGATCAGTAAGTTTCTTCGTGTTTAGTGGTGTGGTAAATTACTCACAAAATAGTGGTATGAAAGTTTTATAATTTTCTAGTTAGTTCTATGAACTGTAAATGAAACATAAAATTTAGGGACATATAGTGATTTTTCTAGGGCCGATGAAATCATCGAAGAGGCAGACGGTGTGATGGTTGCCCGTGGTGATCTGGGCATTGAAATTCCACCGGAAAAGGTGTTTCTGGCCCAAAAAATGTTGATTGCCAAATGCAACAGAGCAGGCAAACCAGTAATTTGTGCTACGCAGATGCTTGAATCAATGGTGAAGAAGCCAAGACCAACTCGAGCTGAAGGTTACAAGTCTTTCAATAGTTTGTAACATTTGATTTTTAAGGTTTGGTCTGATAGCAAGGAAGTATTATTACTACCTGTTTATCCACAAATAGGTTCAGTATTACTTGCAACACAAACATAAAGCTTCGACAAATGAATTCAGGCAGCGATGTTGCGAATGCCGTTCTGGATGGGGCTGACTGTGTGATGCTTAGCGGTGAAACTGCTAAAGGTGATTATCCTTTAGAAGCTCTCAAAATCATGCATCAGGTGAATTCCAGTTAATATTAGAAAAGTCTCACTCATCTGAGATTTAGTTTATGGAGGGGATCTTTGAACTCCATTTACTTTTGGGGCAGTACTAAATATATTTACATCCCTTGTATTGCGCCTAAGGATTTAACTAGTTCTATTGTTTTTCCAAATAATTCTGCTAACCATTTCAAGTCTAGAAACTTTTGAATATTTTACTTACAGATCTGCAAGGAAGCTGAAGCAGCAGTATATCATACGCGGTTCTTCGAGGAGCTTCTTCACACAACTCCAAAACCGACAGATATTGCTCATACTGTTGCCATTGCTGCAACTTCAGCTGCAACCTTTTGCCATGCGAGTGCGATGATTTTAGTCACCACTACCGGACGGTTCGCTTATATTTGTCTATTCATGTGGAATAAACGAGCTCTTATAATGTGTATCTAATTTCATGTAATGTTTAAATGGAAATCCAAGTATATATTCAATCTGATGTGCATCTCCACCGATCTCTGGAAATCAGAAAGGGCAAATATATAAAGCTTGAGTCTTTGCTCACCCTTTTAACAATATTTCTTTTTTTTTTCTTAACAAAATCGTTTCGAAGCTGAGTTTCTAGCATTTTTCAGATCCGCTGGCTTAGTATCTCGTTATCGTCCTATGATGCCTGTTTTTGCAATATGTCGGGATGGACATGTTGCTCGACAGCTCCATCTTTGGCGTGGTATATTCCCACTTCATTATGGAGGTATTGCATGAAATCATTTGTTTCTTTTCTCTAAAATTTGTTTATGCGAAAATGTCGTTAAACTGTAAAATCAAAATGGTGTATGGATAAAGCTAAGTGAATTCAGCAAGCCGAGAAACTGATTGGTCTAGCGATGTTGATGCTCGAATCAATTATGGTATTTCAATTGGTAAAGATCGGGGTTTTATAAAAAAGGACGATCTGGTAGTTGTCATTACTGGGTGGAGACAAGGTTCCCTTGTTCTTCTTTTGTTTGTTTTTTTAAATTTGAATCAAGATCGAGTTTTGCTATTTGATAATATTTAAACAGTGTACAATTTTGTAATCGATACTAAGTTGGAAGCAGCTATGTTTGCTGTGTGACTTAAAGTGAATTACTGTATTAGGATGAAACGGATTTCGAATTTTAACGAAAGTTTTTTTTTATCGAGTTTTGTTATTTGAATTTAAATTAGATTGGATTTTTGCAGGTGCTGGACACACGAATACGTTACGTATTATCAAAGTACCTTAGATGCAATTGATGTAGTTGAAGTTCATTTCCAGTTTAGTTTTCTCATTTTCTTGGAGTTTCCAGCACATTTCCGATTATTGGTCATTGTTATATCTCTGTCCAATTTCTCTATCCGAATCTCATCCTTATTTTTAATGTCCTATTTAAAATCACCTTTTCTCATCTGATAAAATGTTACAGCAAATTATGAATCTAGTAAAATCGTCTTATGAAATGTTCTAAGAGGATATTATTTATTATTGGCTTCTTAGAAAGTGCTTATGCTAACAACTGATGCTATTTACAGTTTAACCTGATTATTTTTGGATAGAAAATAAGTTTCGCTTTATTTACTGTATAAATTTTTCATGATGTCTTGGCTGGCCCTTGGCATTCTTGAGTAACTATCCTCATGGTTCTTCTCCTTTTTCTAATTTGAACTTTTTAAAATCGGGATTTAAATCGCAGTATTTCGAAATGATCGAAATTTTTAAAAAATTTCATTAAAACTATTTCATGATTATTCATGTGTTCTTGAAAATTTATTGCAAAAAATGTTAGAAAAAGATACAAAATATTTCCCAGCAGCTGTAGTTCATTTAAACTCTTTTCATTTCACTAAGGCCATTAACTGTAGAAGGATGTTGTATGTGCTCAGTGACTAGCTCAATGTTGAGACAATATCTTTGTTTTCCGAGTTTTTTGAGCTTTAAATGCTACTATGAAATTTTATATTAAACGAGTGCTGCATACATTTACTATCTTCATCTTTTTCATTCTGTTGGGACTTAGACTTTCGGTTTTTTTCAATAATTTTGAATATTTTTGCGGGATATCGGGCTCTGTCATTTTCTATCTTCACTATTAGTAAACATTTCTTTTTTTGGTTATTTTATTAAATTGTGAAAAGTTTCCAGTTTTGGTCTTCTAGTAGAGCTTCAATAAAGAGTTTGCCACGTCTTTGTTTTGAATTAGCGTTAAAAACCACACGAAATCCCATCTAATGGATTCACAGAATAACAACAGCATGGGCAAAAGTTCATTAAAGCAAGAGTAAAGAGTTGAGAACTGGTTAGCATTTATATAAAAAAAGATTTCATTTCTTTCTACTTTCTGTACTTCAAATCAGGTTCGTATTCCAAACTAAATAGAGAGGTCGTTTAGGACTTTCTGTGAATTTACAGGCGCAAAGACAGTGAGTTCGATTATTCACTTTGCTTTATTAATAAAATGCATTATTAATGCGTTATTTATCATTCGGCTTTTTGGATCGATTGTTAACGTGCTATATATATATATTAGCAATAGAGCAATTGTTGTAAAGATTTTTATACCGATGATAAATCGCCTTTTCAATTTAAAATACTGCTGAAACATGCTTTTCCAGCAGTAAAATGGTGGAGTACGAAAACATTGTCAAACATGTATGGATCGGATGGTTTATTGCATCTGAAGGATCATACCCACCAGTCACTGTTTCACTTTTTGAGTTATGTATTTAGGATAGCATTTTACAGAAGTTGAAAACCAATAGTCGTGAAAATTAATCAGGGCACTATGTATTGCTCTCTGGTAAATGATAAACTATTAAATTTCTACCAATTATAAGGTATACCAACTTAAGCGGTAGGGGCAGTCTTTGAAGGACTTAACAAAAAAATATGTTAGAATTGCTTAGCTTGCTGTGAGTTCCATGCACTTTCGAAGTACCAAAAGCCTTCAGTTCCCACAAGCGTGAGGCCACGGAAAGAGGCTTGTTATAATCCTTTCGTAAAGTACTTGCACAAGTTTGGATAGCTTTAATTCGAAGCATTATTTAACTCACAGTAGCAAAGTCCATAACGAGGTGGAGAAAAAATGTCAAAATTTAATTTATGCTTCTAATCAGTTGGTAAATATGTCGAAATAATGAGGTTTTGTGCATTAGCAAGCAGTGTTTTCAGTAACATCAAGAAAACAGTAATAAAATACAGACTGAAAAAAAAATTACTTGGCATATGATAAGCTCAAATTCGTGGTTCTAAGATGCAGTGCTGATGTGATATAT
>PQVD01003049.1:0-23728 GCA_003012265.1 Setaria equina
AAAAAAAAAACTTTAAATTCAATATAACATTTGTGCTTCAAAGTGAGGGTTGGAAAGTAATTGTTTTATACTGTATAGCCCTAGGAGAGGTATTTAGTTACCTTGACATGATACCGTCCTTAAATAACTCTTCGTATAATGGTGACATGCATGAATAGCATCGATTTGAACGTATATAAGCTGAAAGTAAACGGATAACAGTGATTCTGACCCAAACAGATAGATTCTTTGTGTTCCTTAGCTTCTTTCTCTGTTTTCAGAAACCCATTGATGGCTTACCAGAAATAAGACTGACACAAGTAATTGCAACGAACAGAATGACTCTTGTTGGAATCAGAGCTGAAAATAACATTTGAACGAAAAGTGTTGCGATGTACTTCTCCAGATTACTTCAACAAACATCGTTCTTCGGAATAAATGTGAAATGAATGGCGGAACTGAAGGTGAAGAAATCTTCTTGATATTGCGGTCGAGAGTGTGCCTCGAACTAGTGCCATGTAATTGGATATACAGCAACGTTGTTATTCACCAGGAGCACCATCATCTCTTGTATAACAAATATTTGTTGATTATCACTTTCTGATAATTTTCTTCTTCCTATTTTTGTTTCTGCACTCAGAATAACTGTTGTTCGACCGCCATTGAATCATTTTTCAGTCCATTTTGTACAATCTCTTTCAATACACCTGAATAGAAGCATTTTATTTCTACTCGCTTGAGAAAGTAAAATGGCTTTTATGTTGTAGACGATAAGGATTTTTATTGGAGAAGAGAGCGAAAGATGGGAGAAAAGGAAAGAAGAGCAAATTTTATGAGTTCTGAAATTTCATAGATATTGAAGAATGAACTGATGAATATTCCTCTTTGCTGGAACTCAAAGACTTCAGCAAAATCTGAACTAATGAGTTCTTCTATTCGTAATCTCTTCTAATTTATTTTTCCCTGGTCTTATATTTCTTCAACTTACCGGTTATATTTCACTTGATTCTTTGAACCTGATTTCTCACATTTTCGGGACACTTCAAATTTACTACTAGGATAGTAGGCCTCGTGAAGTTATATCTCTTCTAGTATATTAAGATGACAGGCAGCATTAATAACAAATTACTGATTGTCAAAATACCTTTCATTTCTAATCTACTTTTTTTTGTTTCATTTTTGTTTAGTGCTCAGTTTATGATATTGTAAATTTAGCTATTTATATAATGAAAGATAATCTTAAAGTATTTAACTGCATTCGAAAAGAAAAGAATTGAGATGAAAAAAAAAAAAAAGACTGCGAAGAGAATTCATTTCATAAAACAAATCCTGGCGCCGAGCACTGGTTTGCTGAAGACTAATTTGGTTGCTACTTCAACTATGTTTGATCCTGGGATTAGTAAACAAACGAACGATTTTGTTTTGTTGAGCTTCTGCAGATAATGGACTGGGAGAAGTAGTAAGCAAATATTATGGCAAATTTCTATGATAGTTCATTTTCTGAAATTAAAACATTTTTTTCTTTTTTTTCTCATTTTCCAGAATGTTGAAAAAATTGGGGCATTTTCGTAACATTTATTTGAAAAATATTTTGTATGGAAACAGAATTATTTGAAGTATAGGACCCACTAAAATTTGATAATATTATTGGTCATTTCTGCAACTAATACTACTTTTATTTCAAAAACATGCTGGGCTGATTAGTTATAAAATATGAAATATACAAGGATAAAAACTATGTTAACTATATTTTATGCTAACAAATTATTTTATATTTTATTCTTTCACTTTTTTTTTTTNNNAAAAAAAAAATCATTCAGTATTATGAACTGATTTTGATCAGCTTTTGAATTATCGATGTTCCTTAGTTGCCAAAGTTCGAAAATGCTTAAAATTTGGTTAATTTCGATTGGGAAAATAATTTGATCAAATGGCTGAGGCGAAAGTTATAGAATTTGGTGCATTTCATTCTTCTTTCAGTTTACATAATAAAACAATTAATTAGGAACCGGAATGTGCTAAACACTCCAGTTAATGAATTTAAAAACAATGCAAACGATTACTGATAATTGATAAGAGTGAAAATCAAATTTATTACTTAATTGTTTTAAAATAAAAAAGAAGAAGAAATTATTTGTTAAATGTTTCACAATTACTTGATGCCAATATGAAATATATAGTGAACTGTAAATGCTTTAGTATTGCAAAAAGAAGTTTGTATCTTTGAACTTTAATATATTTCAAATAAGAATTCGAAATGAAAACCTTTTTCAGCCTGAATGATAAACAGTTGCAATCAATAATGAGTTTACTAGCAGAAATGGAAAGAAGATGCGATTAGCAAAGGAAGGAATGGGATGAACTGGCAGGAAGTTGTGTAATGACTGCCTTTCGAGGGAATTTAAAAATCAAAATGATTAAAGAAAATTCGAGCTGACATCTTCGTTACTTTCTCTAAGTACTAAATTAAACAAAATTTTTGTGTTTCATCAAACCATCAATAATCATTGAGCTTTTTGGGATGAAACATTGTCTTATAGTTCCTGTTTAGTGTTTGTACATCAATTTTATAAATATAACTTTATGTTTGGAAAAAATGAGACAAAGCACAAAAAGGGAAGAAGTTAGCAAGTAGGAAACTTCGGGAAGAAATGCTCTATCAAAAATTTGAATCGATCTATGAAATGGAGAGTGCAACGCTTAAATGATTATTCGGCTTCTGTTCAATGACATATAGCGTATGTCGGCATATTTCTTTCAAATAAGCACTTCAGTAATTTTTCTCTAAAATATTGTCCTTCCATTATGCTTTTAGAAATGTACCACTGAATTTGTGAAACTTTTAAAATTATATATATATATATTTTTTTTTGAAACTACAAAATACACAATCTTTCAGGCAGCAACATATCAACGTGTATAATGATAGTAAAATAAATATGCAGAAGTTATATAACATATGTAGAAATTTGATACTCACTAATGACATTTTTTTTACTACAAGAAAATTGTTTATGAGCTTCTAATGTTCTGTTGTGTAAATGACATACATATTCAAACATTTTCGTATCGTCGATTCACTCGATTCATTGCAAATTATTTGTTAGAATTTTTCGAAAATATGACAAACTGTCAGAATAACAACAACAATATTGATGATTGAAAATCGTAGTTATCAGTTGCTCTCAACTAAAAAACTGAATAAAAAATGTAAAAGGAAGCATTGGCTGATTGCTAAATTAATAAAGTGAAAAGTTAACTTTGAACTACGAATCTTGGAATTTGAACTATTAGGTAATTTTTATAATCCATAATACAATGTACCAAACTAAAGAAATATGAAACACGTTATAAATTTTCTTTTCCACTCAAGCATTCTCCAAAGTTCATTCCAATTTGTGAAAGCAATATTTTACAAAATTTAAAGTAAATTTCATAGTGAAAAAAAAAAATCATTTAAGTATCACAAAAAAAGATGAAATTTGCGCAATTAGTCAGTAAAAGTTTTCTGCAATTAGTTAAAACATAGCATTTGCAACATCTTTTCCTTCTTTATATTATTTAGAGCAAGCTTTTATGGTCTCGTTGCTTGGTTGCTAACTGCATTTGAAGAGTTCATTAGGTATTCCAAAAATTAAAGAACAATGTAAATAATGATGGGAAAAGATATAAATTTTATCGAAATCTGTTGCAGTTTCAGCATTAATTAGTAAAATAATATTTCATAAAATATTATCTTTAATATAATTGGAAGACAAAGCAATGTTTATGCAATGAAATTTTTTCTAACCGAGACAACCCTTTAAGAAATATTATTTTTGGAAGATGTTGTTGATAATGACACAGATGTGGAAATAATAAAATGCAACATTGATGAATTAATAAAGCTTTAGTGAAGAAAGATGAGGAGGTTTTTAATGATGCAGGATGATATATTCTGAAGTGATAGCATGATTAGAAGCACTTCGACGCAACATAAAACGTTGATGCATCGTACATAATATATGAAATTTAACTTATGTGTGTTTGAAATAATAAAAATTGCATTAATTTATCAAATTCTGATAATTCACTTTGGATTCATAAAATGGCTTCCATTTTTAACCCTAAAATACTTTCAGTGGTACAGATTGCTTGCTTCCTTGAATGTAGCTTAAAACTATAATCAGAAATCAATCTAGAGGTATTTATTGATATTTTAAGTGGCACCAAATAAAAGTTTCTAATTTAGTAAAGTTCCACACAAAGTTATTTTTCGCCATCTCTTTGACCGTTGTTTGAATAAGGAATTCTTGAAAAAAAATGAAAATCTTTCAACTTTTAATATCTAAGGTAACGAATCTGGGCACTAAGAATAGATTTACATTTTAAACAGCACTGTGATAACTAATAGAACTGCTACAGGTAATTTATACTTCAGGTAAATGAGATTTGGTTCAGAGTCCTGCTGCTACTGGTATTGTTATGAGTTCTGTGACTTATAAAAGTCATCGAGAGTTTTGAAATCCTCAACTGTTTTTTTAGTTATATCCATATATTTTCATTTGGGCAAAAATCTTTTTATAACAGCTGAATAGGTTCGTTAATTTCAAAATGACTGAGAAAAGAGCAAAAGACTAATTAGCGAACATAGATTAGAATGAAGAAGTAAAGTAGCGTCACTCAATAAGAAATTTTAAAAACAATTTAAAGCTTCGTAAAAATTATGATTGGGTCTGCAGCATATTTCCGTTTTCTTCAAGGATATTGCAGGCGGAAATAAAATTATATCATGAACTTAATCATAAATTTTTTGAGAAATTGAAATTGCTGTTTTATTCGCCCTCTGAAAATTTTTGTTATTAAAAAAAATCTAGTGACTTATCATAGGGCAGGAAGGAGAACTTCTTTTTCTGTCCTTTATAATCGTACAAAGCAGTTTAAGACTGCTTGAAAACTTCTTATAACAAATCTTGAAATCTTCATTTCCTTCCGAATCAACTCGCTCCTTATAGTTTCATTTCTCAATTTTTTTTTTAATTGTAGTGAATGTGATGGTACTGTCATGAAAGCCAAATATCTTGCTCTCATACCTTTCCATAAATTAGCATCTAATAAAATGAAATTAGGTCAACAGTTAACCACAACAAATTGTCATCACTTGAAATTTTTAGCAAGAAATATTCTCATTAGAGCAATTTGGGAATAATTCTCGATGCACAGCATGATGGGCTTCTTTGGCCTTAGATGCATTCACAAATAGATTTTAGCAAAAGGAGAGGTAAGCATAGCAAACTAATTCAAATTAGGCAAACTACTCACATCCAAAATGTATTCTCTTCGTCTTTTTTTTTTAATTTTTGAGCTGTCTCCATGGGATCAAAACCATTCTATTAAATTCCTACTTTTTTCATTGCTTACGATTTGAAAAATAGATTTTAATAATAAAATACATTAAAGTCTATTTTTAGCTTATGATTTTTTTCATTAAAAGTGCAACTATTTAGATGAAACTTCACATTAATTGCGAAATCAGAGATATAGATTGTTCTGGAGAGTGGGGAAATCAAGGTGGTTAAGCCTATTGGAGAACTTCTTGAAGATATATGAAATATTTTGTTGGTGAATAGGCATTTAAACATGAATTTTAAAATTATGAATTAGAAAAAATTTTTCCATATATGTGCATTGCTTTTGCAAATTTATGAATTTAAAAATGATTTCTCTGCAATGACATGTGTACAGAAAAAAAATTGAATTTTATACTACTGAACGAATTAAATCTTATTCAAACAGAGGTTATGATATTTTTTATTGGACTGTGATAAGCGAATGAATTGGAGTGATGTGGCAATGGAAGAAAAAAAAAAAAATGATAAATACCTATTTGGGAAGAAGCACTACTAATGCAGTGGTAAGGATGTTTTCTGCAATACCACAGTGTTCGTTTGGAATAGCATTACTGAGTCTTCATGAAATTCCGGCTAGTAATAGCTCAGTGTCACTACGGAAATCTCCTCTGAGTAGTCAGTCAACCGATGAGTCGAAGCAAAAAGCTTAGTTTAGTTGTTGCCTTGATTTGAAGCGCATACCACTATAAATAAACAATGAATGTTTTCCATTGTCGAAGTGTTCCAATGACAAATGATGCTCGATACTTTAAAGTCCGCTCAGTTCATTTTCCAGCAGCTAATGTTGGCTGTAGCATTCGGTTTACAATTTTTCAATTAAATCGATCGATCACCATCCAATTTATACTTTTATCGATGTTATTGAGAGTTACTCATACATTCAACAGTTAGTTTATAGACAGAAATTAAAATTTATTCACAAGGAAGAGATCCGAAAACTCATGGAAATATGAATTCATGAGTATCAAGTGTAGTTTCACATTAGTTGTACCAACTATCAAAACCAGCAATAATTCGAAATAGAATGTGGAAGTTAAATATATTTTGGAAATAAATAGAGCAGTAGTATGTTTACAATTAAGTAATATAGGACTGGCCAGCGAAGACAAAGTGAGTAGTGAAACAAATATTAAAAAATTAAATAGAAATTTTCAAATTCTCGAATATTCACAATTCTGACTCTTTGACCTGAAGAAAATGCAGAACAACGGTCGAGTCGAAACCATGTCCAAAGCATTGAATATTTTATTAATTAAGGAAGAGGACTGAACTGATGGACGGGGATAGTGATATTTGCTGCTATTCATTTCAGTGCATTTAGCATGAATTTTCGGTCTTTCAAAACGTTTCCAACACTTAACTACCTCGGCATCGCAGGCGCATAAGGCATTAGCGCATTTCGAATTTACTGCAATATTCTTCAGTTTAACACGAGTGGAAAAGCTTAAAATAATATTGTGAAAATCAAAGTAACAACTCCATCAATCCTAAAATTAAGTTTTAAAAGAAACCTAAAAATCTAAATCAGAATTTGAAATTGGAATGAGCAAATAGCTCAAACAAGACAGTATCATGATTATCATTTATTTATCCCCTTTTATATATCAAATAGTAAGTCTTTCCATCATCTCATATACTGCGAAGCTTACAACTCAGTCTCTATTACGAGTACAAACTAAAATTACCATTATCCAAGCAAACAGATTGCTTTTGAATGCAATTCCAACGATACGGAAGTATATATTCTTCAGCCGTGTCATAACAATCACCATTGCGAACTGCCTCATCGTAACAGAAGTCATGGTGCATGCAGCACATGCAACCAAATCGAGTTTTTTACTTTTAATGTCAAGCATTCAAAGATCAAAAAAGAAGCTGCTCGTTCAAAAAATATTGTGACTTCTATATATGGTCACTTAAAACTTGTAAATAATAAGGCCTGTAGGCCCTTTGTCCATATTCTCGTTCAACATTCTATGTGTAGCAAAAGTAAAGCTCACGGTAATTTGTGAAAGGTTAAGAACATTGATATACAAAATTAAGAAATGTATGAAGTTAATCAAGCGGAAATTACGAAAGAAAAAATTCCTGATTCGCGACACTTTCGCAACCAGATCATGGAGAAAAGTATAACCTGTCAATCCCATCCATGGGCTTTCCGGAACCGCCTATACCACACCAACATCCGTAATTATTGTAAACAGAAGCTGGATACCCGAGCCCACAAATGCTCATTTTATCCAGATTCCACAACGATTGGAATTTCGTTTCCACTACCGCGACCGATGCATAAAAGAATATTAATAAAATCAGTAATTCCATCCGCATGGGTTTGTCACAAATTCAAGAACCTGAAAAAGGAATTCTGAATTTGGAACCCAGCTTTCCAAGGCCGCTTAATACGAAATGACATAACAATCAATATGAATTCCACCACATAGTGCAGCTCATTATGTTAAAAGCAACATGTGACTTCTGTATAAAAAAAAAAAACCATACACAACTTCCATAACAACCCTACTTCATTTATGTTTTGTAATGCTACTTTCAAGCAGAAACATATTCCTTTTAATTCATTTGCATTTATTACTGATAAAACCAGTAAAGAAAGAAACAATTTGATGCAGTTGTCCTTGTAATTAATGTTCAAAATAAAAATTAATGTTAACTGCATAGCCTCGAAAATCTAAAAAACGAAATAGAAATTGAAATAAAAAAATTGAGCATTATTTACTCCCAACAAACACATACTTATTTACAAATGACACGATGATCAATTAGTTTACAAGCTTACATTGATAAGTGTCATACCATTAATAAGTTTAGCAACTTTTTCTGACAATATCACTTCCATTACTACGAAGAGTAGAATTAGAACAACAAGTAATCCATTCAATAAAATATAAAGCACTTTTATGCTCTTCATCCTTCATTTTTTGAAGAACCAACAAACTCTCATAGAATGTTTATTTTACTTAATTAAAAAAATAAAATGAATTGTACGAGAATTTGGAGTCGTTCAAAAAATAAAAATAAATTCGAACTGCAATATAATCTACAGTTATGGAAATTAATTTGCCAGCTTCAATGGACTATCGTTGGCAATTACTGCATATCCTTTTTTCTGAAGGAGATCATCTAAAGTTGTAACAGAACCATCACGTACCTGAAATATCAACAAGTATTATTACATGTTAATAAACAATGAAATAAACAGTAAATTAATAATTAAATGAGTGAATTAAGTAAATATGATTCTTTTTATTTTATATATGAAGATTAAAAAATGACGATTAATAATAAATATAAAGAAAACTTATTTAAAAGACAGATTTATTAGACAAATTTACCTGAACGAAATTTACAAACAATACATCTGGCCTTTGAAATGGCTGACAATCATACAAATAACTGCTTTCATTTCTGAAATTTGAATACAAAAAAAATGAATGATAAAGAAGGCCTTCAGTAACTGGATGTGTTCAATACATTGACAGTGGAGATATATTTAAAAAATCGTAAATAATTCAAAAACCAGAAAACTAAGCTTACTTTTTGCTGCAACCCACAATATTCAGAGTAATGGGTACATCTTCACGGAGCTCACCGAAAAAGAATCGCTTTGCTTTTTCAGACCAATCTGAACCAGCCGTCGGTTCCAGTCCATGCATACACATTTGCAAACAAAGCGGTGGTCGGACACAATGCCTAATAAATCAAAAATTATGACCATTTGTCAAAAAACATGGACAACTACAAGTTTTAGGATTTAAAATATTGAGTTAGTTCAGAACCAACAAGGAATACCAAGAAACTTTAAGAAATAATTATATCATGATGCAGCTAGAAAACAAGATGAAAAGAATAAAGAATTTCAAACAATAAAACGAATTAAGTTAACTGTTACGTGCAATGCAAAATCTGTAATTACATTGGATTTATTTCAAGAATACTTGACAATAAACGGATATCAGTTCCACCGGAATCGAGAAATCTTATGCGGCAAAAAAAGCTTTCGGAACGATAACCATCCTGGAAAACCAAACGTCACTATAACCTATAAAAATTACCAGAGAATCCAATAAAGATAATGTGGCAACTATTTTCTTTAAAGTATACTTGACTTCTTTTCTAGCACAACCAACCTTGACACCTAATATTTCAACTCTTTGCCAGCAACCGGTAAACTGAGCAAATTCATCGTCTACTTCCACAATGCCATATATACGCTCTCTCCTTTTCAAAGCAGCAAGTCTGTTGAAAAAGAATGGATGGTAAGTTTTAATAAATAATTACAACAATAACAAAGAGGAAGTTACGATTTAAAAAACCTTCCCAATACAATAAAAAAATAAAAAAAAAACGAACACTTGGGATGAAACGATCGGTTTTCTATTTTTTGGATGACCATAAAACGAGTTTAGCTCTTCTGCAAAACTAGCAAGTTCATCATTTGCTGCAATCATTGCATCCTCTTCATCATTCATTGCACAACTTTCATATTCTTCTTCGCTTGTATCACCTTGCAGTGTTTTTCCTATCCTTGTAAATTTCAGTGGACGAGCATAAAATTCGTATGGTGAAACTGTATTCCTTGAGAGAAAAACATATTAATACAAAACTATCATAAGTAAACAACAACTGGGAAGTGAAGATGAAAATTTAAATTTGTAATGGAAGTACTTGATGGATTGAAATGTAGGAACAAATCCCGAAATATTCAGTCGCAATAGGTACAAGAGTACTTTTAAAATACACATGCAACAAAACTGTCGAGATTTTAAAACAGTGGCGAAACAGATACCTCCCTTCAACATTGAATAAATATTCTCCATTGTGGCAATATCCTTCTTTATTCAACCAGTTAATATCCATTGGAGGAATCTAAATTGAATAATGTGTGGGTCATTAATCAAGAGCATATAGCACAGAAATGAAGCACAAGAAAATATAGTAACTTGTGGATTAGTTGTAGTTGCCTCATTCAATGTGGAGTGTTCTACTGCAGGTTCAGTTTTGCCTTTACTCGGGAAATTCAATCGCCATGTTTCCAAATTTTCCACTACCGGAATTTCTTCTCTGTCTGTCTTCAAGGAAATAAATGAAAAGCGCTATCTGCGCACAGCAAATTATGAAATGACAGAAAAGAAGTAATAAATTATTACTTCAAAAAAAAAACCTTGAAAATAATTACTTTTAATGATTTGCATTGCAATATATTTTCATGGTAATACTAAAAAAAACATAAAATTATTTCCTTGATATTATTTGATGAAGACCATTCCATTAACTTGTTTTTTCTAGAAATCTGGACTTACAAAATTTTCAAATATTTTTTGAGTGATTCCATCAAATAAATCTCGTTCAAAATCAACTTCACCGAATCGTTCACGGACAAACAAATGTGCAACAGAAGTGCCTGGTTCGTCTGACTCTGTTTCCATCCCATACATATTAACCTTTAAATTCAAAACACTGATAAATTATTGAAAATGCAAATGGATAAGAAACTTGTAAAATATCAAGAAAGTAGAGAACAGACTTTTACAGGATCGCGATAATCATTGTTAGGGACACTACTAAGAATTGCTTCTACACGAACAAATTCGAATTTCTCAAGAATATCTCGTAATGCTATTATATCGTCCTTAGACCACTTCGGTTGTACATTATCAACAACGTTGTCTTGATGTGGTTTCACCTGAAAATTCGAGAATAGAGACCTTGTGACTTCAAAGTCGTGAAATCTACCCCATACTTACTGCTTGTACTCTACAATATTCTTTTCAAGTATTAAACTGAGTCCAGTCACCTGTTAGGATTCAAAATCCCTTTGCTTTTAACAGTAATGAAAAGCAAACCTTAAATAATGCGACAGCGATTGCTTGCCAAGGGTGAAAAGATAACATTTCATCCATTTTTGCAAGGCATGTAGAGTGAACAAAAGCGGTGAATCCTTCATCGATGAATAATACTTTTACAAATTTTGTCCGCTAAAATTCAGAAATCTGTTGCGAAAACGTCTCTTGTTTTCAGATAACTCAAAATTTTTAAAACAAAATATCAACCAACCTGATCAACTTTACGAATTCGAGCTCGTGCATAAACACCCTTTTCCAGAGGTGCCATTACATAACGGTCTTCGTGTGCCACCGGTACTGGTGTCAGTGTGTTTCTAAAAATTCTTGGAAATGATACGCTAAAATACTACTTTTCAACACAACTTAAACACTATTCGTATTGAAAGAAATAAACTTACAGGTCTCGGATTAACAGTTTTTCCGTGATATGATTCACAGGCTTCACCCATATACAGCTTGGTGATGTGACATGGGAGACAAAGCAACGAGCTGTACGACACAAAGGGATCCGGTGAATCTGCAACTGTTTGCAATGTAGCATCTACTACATTGTTGATACATAATGTTATGCTTCTCGACTTTCATCCTTACAATTACAATTCTCTACCAACCTAAATCTTATCTTACTTGGACTCACTACTGAATCATTGCGAATGGACGTCACCACTGCACGGTCAAAGTTGCAATGATTTACTGAACTTTTAGGAACACAATTTATTGGTATGGTAATTTATTGGTAACCTATTCAAATAGTGCTGATCATCGTTTAATGATTGTATTTTAAGGTAGCAAGCTCAAGTTATAATTCACTACGGCCACCAAACCTGGAGATTTCTCTTACATTTCCAGAGGTGGCGGTATAAGATTTGTGCTGATAAGGCAGAGCAATTATTCATTTCTTTGGCCACTGTTTTCATAACAAAGAGACAGATACCTTGAATCTGCCGTCACCTTTTACATCGCCATTTTGCATCATCTTCGGCACAGCATTTCTCTTCTCACTTTTACTTATCGGTTCCTCTAATCGAGGCGATGCTCGACCATCCATGTTGTTCTTAGCCAATTATGTATGACTCATTATTTTAATAGCAAGAAAAAACGAATCCCACGTGGAATGTATAAGATTACCACCAGAACACTTGGACAGAATACCAGTGCTGCTAGACCGAATTTTTCAAACGACATAAATAAATATTGACCTTACAGCTTTTCCTATATATTTCAGTGTGAATACATAATTTTTTTATCAATAAATTACAGTAGAAGACATATCACCAATAATTTACATTAACAACAACACCAAAACAAAATCAGTCATAAAAAAGAGGCTACCTCGCTTCTCCTGAGTAAATCCTACTCAAATTGCATCTTTTAGCACTTTCGTCAAATTCCAGATTTCATTTGAAAAAAAAAGTCGATGAACATGGGGAATAGCATTACTTGGCAGTTGAAAACAGAGCAACCAAACCAGCCGCACCAATCATAGAGAAAAGACAGTTGAAAGTAGATGATATTGATGCAAATACAAAGAAAGACAAAATAAGGAGGAGTGTAAGGAAAAGAATATTGTTCCAGAAGATAGAGAAAGTAGTTGCTTCATAATCCCCGACCTGAAAGCTTTCAATAACCTAAATGGTGCAGCTGTATAAATTTCAATGTTATAACATGTTAGATTCAATTCTGTCAACCTTATTTCTAAAAAAGACTTGAGATGCCTAAAAACACTTACTTCGTTTTTCTTCCATAAAATTCTTTCATCTTTCTCTTTTTTTGACATTTTTTTATCATCCGCTAATTTTCGATTCATTTCACGGGTGACTGCTTCGCTTCGCTTTACAACAATTCTGGAAAAAGGGAGAAAAGAGTTGAAATACAACAAAATCCATAAGACTGCTAACAGAGGCTTTTAGTGATACGATTTTTCACTGCTTTCAGATTTGAAATAAAAGGCTGAAAATGTTACTTGTGTTTAAGGATGTGTTTGATATTCTTGTATGCGAAGCTAATAAGGTAGGATGCAACTAGCGATGAAATCAACCAAATCATCCACGAATCTGCTACTTCCATCTGATGTATCCCATGAAAAAGATATAGAGGTGCTATAGCAATTACAGTCGAGTTCCCATAAAACAACGCATTGCCCTTCGCTGATACCGCTGCTGAGAAGTCCTTTAGATAACAATAATAAGATTTCAAAATGAAATTCATCAAATCTTTTCAAATTTCAGTAAAAAAGACAATAGCGATTTCGAAAGAAATTACTAATTCATAATGCCACAGAAAGGAACGTCCAGCACTGCTGAACTTGCGCCTGATCGGTAAGTTAACATAATTGAGTCGGACTTAGTTATTCATGAAAGTAGGTAATTCTCAGTATAAAAGAGAACTTATGCAGCTTATGTCAATATATCCGAACATTTAAAGGTAACAGGAATAGAAATAAATATAATAGGAAATTGATATCTCATTAAGAACACATATGCACATATGTGTTAATCATAAGACAATAGAATATAAATATAAATTAGTAGAATAGAACAGTGAATTTATATTTTAATGTTCTCAAGTAAATTACTTCTTTAATTTGGTATTAAGCAATAAAATATTAAACCACACCTTCAATAATAACTCATCCTCCTTTGATAACTTCTGCCCCACTCCTTTCGACATTTTCGCGTAACCACTGGCCACCAAATCAATCTACCTGTAACTCACTCTTACATTTTTATTGGTGGCAAAGAGCATTTTAAGAAATGATGAAACTAACAGCTCGAGATTGAGGAAGTGAAAAGAAAGTGCATGGCGAGTGGAAGAGCTTAAAAAAAAAAATACAACAAAAGAGAGTGACAGAAAAAGCTAAGTACCAAAACTATTCAAAATCATCTACCGGATGTAAAGCATACTATCCACCAACAATCAAACATCTAAATGACTTTGAATTGTCAACGAACACTCAAACCAGACATCAATTCAAACTGCAATTGGAAATGGTCGCGCTTTGAAAATTATATGTGCCAGAGGTTGTTATCACACTACGTTTGCAGTTTTTGAGGGAGCAATAAATTTTTATATCATCAGTGCTGGATTGTGGATTTCGAACTTCAGTGTGGAGATTTATAAAATCATAGAGGCTTAAGAGAGAGGGATTGAGTTCTGTTGCTGTACGAAACCCTTCACGGAGGAAGTAAAAGCTTGTTGCTAGGCTTCATTCGTAGTCGATGTTGAAATCACCACTGGAAAACTATCACATCCAGTCTCAGTCTCACAGTCCTTTTCCCGTATTCGATGAATTGAAATCAAAACATCATATAAAGTGGTTGGTTCTGCAGCACTGGGATTTCTCAAAGTGATGGTCCAGGATTAAAACTGTTTCATGCAAGGCCTTTTTTTTTTAAGTATATAACGGTCAGAACGCCAAAGCCAGAGCGTAAGGTTAAGGATCCCAGTGAGAAAAAAGTTGAAAAAATTTTAAACTTCAATAATACGGATAATCATGTGAGAATTTACTACCACCAGATGAAAGCACAGAACAACTGAACGAGAAATTGGAATTTCGTAATTCCTATCAGGGTTATGATCACAAAGTTGAAGGGATGGCATCCAGCGCACGCTTCCTGCGGTCGATTCTGCGAAGTCGTTCCGCTCGTTCTTCGGATTCAGTTTGGAACGTCTGGAAGCAGTCACATTTGGCCCAGTGGTCGTAGTTCTGCAGCAAAGCGTCCAAATGACGTATGTACCGTATCGCTAAGCGTAATGTGTCTACTTTACTAATGCGACGGTCACTGAAAGCATCGCTAACAATCATTTTCAAAATGATACGGCAATGCCAGACATTCTTCATATGCTCTTTCTCGAAATGATTGCTACTGTTATAACTGACTGTGATATGGACAAATTTCCACGAGGATTCATTAAAAAACTGCTGGTTTGGAAGGGAAGTAATTAAAACCTTTCGGTAAGTGGCAGGTGGTCACGCAGTCTTTCATATCCGTCATTTACACATCGAACACGTAGACGTTCCCTCTCATTTCGCTTCCATACAGTAGTTCCATAACTGCTGTAGTTTCAAAAATAAATTAAAATTCATTAACTGGAGGAGGAGGTAGTTTTAAAATTCTACTTATTTTTAAAGAAAATTTATTCTTTGCTAATGTCTAAAATAGTTCCAGTTTACAAATAAAAGTTAACATACTTTTCATCAATTTCACTGGGTAATGGTACGCGAGCTTCAGGCGAAAATGGACTTATGCGATTTGGTTTCTTCTCATCTTTTGCTTCTGTCACATAATTACATAATGAAGGTAGATAAATATTAATTGAGACAAACTTTACATTTTTGGTGGGGAACAGAAGGAAATCACAGGAGAGATTTTAATTAGAATGAAAATAAATGAAATTAAAAAATATTGACGTGATGATTCATAATCAGTCAGCGATACTAATTATGTTGAACTTTTCATCCCAAATAGCTTATTTATATTAAATTCAAATCATAAATATTGCAAGTTGTCCGGAATAAAAATATATCAAAATGATTAACTTTTATATTATATCATTACAGAGCCTCAGAAATCTGAATAGAATTTGAACAGTGACATACCTTCATCGAGTGATCCAGAACGAAGTCTTAACAATCGTGCAGCACTAATGATTGAGGGCAACTTCCGTCCATACTGAAACGCTGACTGATGTGATTCTTCTCTACTACTCATTCTCGATTTCGTTCCGTCTAACTTACCTGCAATCACCATGTACTGTAAGAACTTAAGAAATTGAAATGCATAGTGCAGTACGGTTATTCTTCTGCATTTCACATTTCAGGTTGTTTTTGAGCTTCTCATTCGAAGAAAAGCATAACAAACGCTATGTATCTTGTCTATAAGAGGAGCTGAGAATGGTGCCGAAGATGACAAAATCAGAGTTTGGTCGAAAAATGCAAATGTGATGGACCAAAAGGAATCCGGATACTTCTACTGGATACCGGAAAAGGACTACAGTTAGACGGATGATATGGACTGTATACCGTAAATGTAATATTTGTATATCAATGGTTGGAAAGCATGCTTTGCTTCAGCCTCATAACATCAAGCATCGCATCCATCCTGCTGTACAAACAATTCAAACACCCAATTCTCCTGATCGGTTCACCTTTCTGATGCGAGTCTGTTGTCGGCTTCTGTATATCATCCAGTAAATTGATCCATTTCATATTGCTGAGATGGCAAATTAATAAACCATTTCAAAATCATACTGTCAATTTTAATCAATTATTTCTTGCAGAACTATTTATTCATTGTGAGCTCTCATATGCTGTACGTTAGTTAACTCACAATCAAACTTACATTCTCTTTGTCGGGTATTTCAAAAACAGATCTGAATGAATTCACAACTTTGCTAAAATTAATTTTTAATTATTCTTAGAAATTTGCTTAAATTAGTTTTAAAAAAGCTATCCAAAAGAAATTTACGAGCTATCTGCTTAATGTATTTATTCATTAACAACAGACAAAAGAGATAGGCAACGGTAGATGGAATGGAATGATGTGGAAGCAAAAGTTTAAAATACAAACCATATAAAGTCAGATCTTCTGGTAAGCTAAGTATTTGATACAAGAACAAATGACCAATCAAATAACCCTTCATAATGGAAGTTATGAATGTGAAACTGGTATTAGTGGTTATTATGAATTTTTTACTTCAATAAAAGTCCTATTAAATTCCTAAAATGTTTCATTCTATTCTTCCTTTCTCTCTCTTTCTCTCTCTCTCTCCCTACATGTAATAAAAAGCTATTATTTACTACTTTTTCTTTCTTTTTGCATAATTTATATAATTCCTGCATGATTTTCTTTATTTTTAATTAAATTTGCTTATTTATTTTATTTCGATCTTCCAAATCTACTTTGACCCACTCTGTATTAGGATAAATGATAATTTTTGCAACTAAAATTAATGCAGCAAAAGAAAGAAAAGAAAACTAATACCTTTTAATTAACAGTAGCTGAAAGTGTAAATTCTCTTTGCTTTTAGTTAGTTGTGTGTTATTCAATGCATTATCCTCTTCTTATTCAACTGCATCTTTCTGCCGGAAGCTCACTATATCAGGTATCTGAGAAGGTAAGATGATATTGCTAAACAATCTGTATCTTTCTGCTTTCCCAAACTTTTGTGTTTCTGAAATTAGTTTTGAAATTTCTGTTTCAGGAAACGTGTTGCAAAATAATTGGAAGATTGAAAGTGCTGACGGGATGGATAAAACTTATTACTTAGCAAGACTGAAGAGGAAAGCGATAAGCCTAGGGCGGTGCATGGAAGCAAGATTAAGCCTTTCACTGCTCGTTCGCCCTCTCCTGAAGATCAATATAAAAGTGTGGACAGGATATCCACGTGGAGTCTTCTCGCCTCAGTTTCATAAGAATCAGTCGTCCACTGTTCAGGGACTGAGGGACACTTTAGGTGGACAGACCGCTTAGTCGTGGTAAGGTAGCATTTGCTCTCACTGTTACCATTCTGTGTTAAAATTAACCTTTCTTTCAGCTCTCCTTTATCTCAACTCCTACTCTTTCAACTTCGAGACTTTAAAAGTTTGTAAAAAATTAGAAATTAAAATCATTTCAAAGCTGTTATTTCCGATGATACGAACCTATCGTTGCCTAATTAGAACAATCTAAGCATTTCAATTTCAGCAATATCAAATGCTTTACATAGGTTATAACCGATAATCAGTTATGCTTAATATATTTCGTAAATTCTTATTCCTACCTACTCTTATTCAGTTGGCTTTATCGACTGGGATTGCTTTTCAAGGTTAGTTCCCACCTTTCATATTTCAATATTCACCTCTTGCAATTTCCTTTATACTTTCATTAATTAAATGTTGCATTTGAATTTTTTGCCTTTTCTTAATGAATTGCTTATCATATTTGTTTTGCAGTTCAGCAGGAAAACTTATGTTTCTTTAAGTTGCTTGATTGAAAAGGCATTATTCAAGATCGAAATGGCTATTGCATGATGCAATTGTGTAGTGCAGTTGAGAATGAAATCTATCCAAGCAGCTTTTCCAAGGGATGAAAATTATTCAATAATGGACTAATGAATCTAGCTGTACTGATTAAATTAAATTTAATTATATTTGACACAATAGACGAAAAAATAATGCAAATTTTTACTATTTTACCGAAATTTATGACAGGGTAAAAAATAGCCTCATTATTCTGTGATGGCATGTGAAATAATTCAATTTAATGGGATAAATTGCTGATTTAAAAAATAAAATTTCAAAACGATCATTGGTCAAAAATCGTTCTAATATGAACATTTTTTACATCAAAAATAGAAATGAGTGTTTTTAATTAAGATTTTAGAAAATTGCATAAGAAAAAAAGAACAGAATTTTTGATTGGCAAAATCTTTGACATAACCACTATGGTTGATTTATACCGATAAAGATACCTTTCCATCATATCTGCTTAACGTATCATATATATATACATATTTGTTTATATCCGCACTAAAAATTTCCATCCAACTGCAAAAACTGTTCATGGCAATTCTCATTGCTCATTAAGCATTCGCTTTAATGTTTTAAATTTTTTTTTACAAATTTGAGAAACTAAGTTTGGAAAAAAATTATCACTAATTTATTTAGTTCATATCTTTATTTGTACCATTTCCTTCCTTTATGTTTATGCATGAAGTGTACCAAATTTCACTTCTCCAAAATTGAATAAAAATAATTCCAATGATTGAGCATTGGGAGAGATTTTTTTTGAGTGCTTTTGGGAAACCACTTAAAAATAATTTTGATTGTTCAGAAGAAATGCATTCATCGCTGGCAATCATTTGAAATCTAAATTATACTTCCTTTTTTTTTGTCCAACGAAATGATTTTAAAGCTTTTTTTTTTACATCACGATGAAATTGGCACTCTATTTTTACTTTTTTTTCTTTTTTTTGCGGAACAAAGTGCAAACTGATAATGTGAATAATTATGAGAATGTTAACGAAGCACTGATAGAAGTGATAAGGAAGTCTCTCTTTGATAATTTTATAATTACATGTCATTTCATCATAATCATTTCTGTACTGCAATGAGATGTTTTAATACTATAAAAAATATTTAAAACAATGTTACTTCAGAAGCGGTTGCACTTGCTCTTATTTGTTAATTTCAAAATTTTTTAGATCATATTAATTGGGAGCATGTAGCAAAAAACTTGAAACGATCATTGATTACCTGATTACTGTTGGTTATAAATATACTAATAGGTAATGAGAGTTTATTCATCTAAAGGATTTGTTTTAAAGATGGGCTATGGTAATCTCCGAAGCAGTAAATTTAACAACAAATGGAAATTATTATGTGCAAACGAATGCTTTTTTTTTCCTTGTTTGAATAAATTTCAAAACAGAACTGTGATTTCTTTCCTTTGATACTCAAATAAAAAAATGAATTCAAGAGAGCAAAGTAGAATTTTTCAGATAAGTAGTTGAATATAGCATATAAAAGTTAACTTCGGATAATTTAAAATCACAAAATACAGTATTTTATCTTTTGAAGCTTATGGCTTCTTTAGATATTCGAAGATAAGTATACAGCTGGAGTCAAATTCACATGATTTGCAAATGAATACTGCCAGATATCTAGGAATTTTTTCCAGCTAATTAAGACTGAAAAAATTCCAGCTAATAAGGATGAAATTGGGAAGTGAGCCATGAAATGCTCAGGGGCAATAGGTAGAAGACCAAATGAGCTAAGCTCCATTGATATTTTTTTGAATTGCCTAATTTTCTATTTAAAAAAGTCGATATTGTAGTAATTAAGATGAAAGGAAGTTATTAGATTTTAGTAAACAGAATGAATACTTTGATGGAAAAACTGTAGTGAATGGCGATTTATTAAAATTTTTTTGTCAAGAGAAACATTTCAGTTTAAAAAAAAAAAAAAATGATTGAGAAATTAAAAAAATAAGAGCAAAGGCTTTTCTCATTTGAGCTCTTTCCTTAAGTCTGACTTTTTTATGTCATTTTAGAAGGTTTTCTTAGAAGTGATTCCCACTGGGTGAATAAGCCACAGTCTTAAGTCTAGAGGAATGTAACCTCTTGCTTGCAATAACTTTAAAGAAGATTAATATTCGTGTCTAGAAAGCGCAGTGCGACATATTCGGCTTGAAATAATAAAATGCACATGCCCTCTCGAGAATGGCTCCTTTTTTGGCATTTCCAAAATTAAATTTATTTAAAACAGGTCATACATTTATTGAACTATTTCGAACCATTTCTTAAATAATTTTGTCAAAAAATTTGTTTTTATTCGATTTTATTTGCTGTACATCATAGTTGGTTTTTTTGTTTTCGTCGTCTTTGATTAAAAAAAAAATAATAATAAATAAGGAAAAAAGGAAATAAATGGAAGATATAACGGTACAAAAAAATCATATGCTTGACATGAAAATCGAAGCATTTAAAAGGAAATGTAATTAATGCAAAGACATTTATTTCTGTTTTTGCATTGATTCCTTTGGCATTTTCATTCATTTCTAATTTTTCCACTGCTTAACAAATGTTAATTCATTAGCAACTATTAACTTCTAGTCTTTTGCTCTTTAGTAATAAGCGGAAAGGTCATTTCTGATTACTCAGTTTCAACCTTTTATAAGATTTATTAAGCATGATTGTAATTCGTGATATTAAAAGGGCAAGACAAAAAGAACTTTGTCTCAATACTGTGAATATGAATGGGAATCGAAACTAAATTTATTTTTAACTGGAAATTAAAAAAACAGTTGCAAACTTCAGAAGTTCTTATCAGTTTTAACTTGAACATTCTACATTGAGCAATAAAAAAGGAAATGAAAAATCAGCTGATAGTACTACAATATATTGTAATTATGATAAGACGTCATTGAGTAATGAAAGTTCGAATTAAAAACTTTGGATTAAAGGTTTTCTTTTGTGTCGGAATATAAAAACTTTGTTGAGAATTAAAATCCATGTTTATAATTAAATTGATTGCAATTTCAGGATCGTGTGAGGATCGTTCCGTCTTATGCGAACAGCTTTGCATAGCACTTTCGTCCGATACCTACAAATGTTGGTGCTGGGATGGATACGTGCTACTTGGTGATGGAATTGGTTGTGTAGGTGGATGTTTATACTCGAGTCAAAGATGTGTTGACAATTTTAAATCTTTAAAAATGTTAAATTTCGAAGGAAAAATATGATTTAAATCAATTTTGGATTTAAAAACTGCGATCCAAAGTTATGAAATGTGAAGAGGAAGCGTTAAACGATCTTAATATGTGCTTTTAAATTGCTAATCTGCAATAATAAAACTTATTTACTATGAATCGCTGAAAAATAGCTCTATATTCAGCTAATGAATCTCGCATCAACATTGAATTTGCTGACCACTCAGCTGATCATCTTACAAAATTTCCTTTACGTCCAATTCATTTTACTGGTCGCAACTTTGTGCAGTTTCCGGCACCGGAAAATGCATATCTTGAGACAAATATTCTTATCGAATTCAGGTTAGTCTAAAGTGCTATCATAATTCAGTCATACTAAGTGTTAAATGTAAACCATGATATGAGCTTATTATTTCCAATAAAGCTATTGTAGTTAACTAGAAAATCATGATACCATCCTTTCTTAACTTCATTTCTTTATTTAAGTGATAAGTAAATTGGGCTTATCAGTTAATAATACACTTCGAAAATGAATTATCTTTTTCAGGACCGAGGATTATAACGAAGGAATTTTGCTGTATGCAGGCGAGTATGAAGGAAATGATTTCATATCAATTATTTTTAAAGATGGCGATATTGTGTTTAGGTTAGATAACTGTTAAGAATGTCAGTTGGCAGGAAATATTACCATACCTGAAATCTGAATTATGTCAGGTTTAATTGTGGCGAAGGAACATTGGAAGAAACATACGCAGGGCCATTTCAAAAGAATATTTGGCACAGATTGACTGCAAAACGTATATTCTGTGATCGGAGCCAAATAATCGTTGACAGTGAGAATGCTTCAAGTGACGAAACTCGACTGTTGAATGTATAATTAACCCTTATGGCGTATCTCCTTTTTGAGAGTCCAGTAACATAAAGACAAGTCAGGCTCTATACTGTCCAATATTCTCTAGAATATTTATTTACAGCAAAGGGATTATTATTCATTTGAATAAGAATTCAACTTAGCTGAAATAATTTCGAAATTTGAAAGAGAAAAAATTCCTTCCAGAACTACAAGGGAGTAACAATTGAAACGGGAATCTGCATTGGTGGTGCACCAGAACGTGTCCGGAATTTGCATCATCAAACGTCTACAGTTAAGCGATTCCGAGGATGTGTACGTCATATAGTCGTTAATAACGTTACCTTATACGATATCAATTCCAGGATTAATCATGTAGCAACACCCATACGTTAGTATTACAATTTTTTAAAATGTTAAAAAAAGAATTAGATATGAGAGTGTGTTTAAAAAATTGGTCTAAATTAAAAACTAACTTAATTTAAACTTCAGCACATATGCTTCGTTTTTCTTTAGATATGAAATTTTTAACGGAAATTTTTATGATTATAATAGACAAATAAATCTAGTGATTTAATTTATAAATGAAGGATGGGAATGGAAATTAACCATATTTCCAGCATATGTGAATTTAATCAACTCTCAAAGCATTATCTAAATTCTCTATTGGTATTCAAACAGCACATATAAGATTTATGGCAATTTAATTTTGATTTTATTCTTTACTAAGTTATTGTGATTATTCATGGCATATATTTTATATTGAAGATGTAAAAACCGATTCCTGTAATCAAGAAATTTAGAGTTCTGTGATGAGGAATTGCTGACAGTGGTGAAAGATGAAGCGCCAATGAAAAAGTTTTCTAGTAAGTCGATTAGTAGGAGAACTTTTCTGACGTTTGTTTCTTAAATTAGAACGGATGTGTAGGCAGTTAATTAAATTCATAGGTTTACTGATATTATGACATCATGTTTCGCTTATTTTAGCTTCATTTCTCGATTTTTTTTTGCTTTTAATTATATGAGTTCTACTGCTAAGGGCTCTTGAAATCAACTCCTCCTTCAGTAATTGCATTTTGCAGTTGCATGGCTGATAAATTCTTACTCCAAAATGCAACATCAGATGAAGCGATCTGAATGTATTGTTAATATAAGTTTTATATATCCATAAGCTGGCAAGGAACAATTAATAATAATTTCATTAAGCTCTTTCTTTTTGTCTCTTTCAAATTTCTGCACTGTATTCCATCATGCTTAATGCAGTGATTAAATACATTATTGAAAAAAAAAAAAGTGACCGGGGCAATCCTTTCAATCCTAAGATAAGCATAGAACCGGCTAAAACTAAAGGCTGTTAGACTACTAGGCTCTTTATTGCTTTTCATTATGGTCCATAAGCTTGCTCCTAGCATTGTGTCAATAACAACGATGATAATAAGAGTGGAAAGATTGCATTCT
>PQVD01003051.1:0-22452 GCA_003012265.1 Setaria equina
TTTTTTTTCAATCAAAACTGAATTAAAATTCCAAATTCACCGGGAAATAGATCAATTTCTCTGCTCCTTAAAGCAGTATTTAATAGTATCTATTACCCGATCATGAAAGCGCGATCTTTAAACTTATCCTCTGCATGACTGGATTACTGTTAACTCCAGTATATGTGCATGCCTAATAGCGTTCAATAAGGCCGTTCTGTGGAGAACGCTATTTGCCACTGGAGCTGCTCTGTGTGCCTTGGAGCATAGCAAAAAGCAAGGCTAAACAGTTCATTCTTTTTATAAGTTTTATGCGAAAATCTAATGAAATACGCACAGCTTACTTCGAAGCTATCCAGTCTAAACTTAAATCCACTTGGTCCAGACACCATGAGGATTGACAGATTGANNATTTTGTCCAGAAAACTTCTTAGAGGAGACAAGCAATAACAAGACGCTACTATACGATATTTCAAGGAAAACCCAACTAATTGAAATTTTGTAGATTTTCCCCTGAAGAACTGTACAAGACGGGATTAGGCTGGCTAACTACGATACTTTTGAAAAAAGCTATCGTAGTGAGGAACACTTTCAAAGCCGCATAAGTAGCCAAAATCAACCGGTCTCAACTATGGATTCCCTACAGAATGACCGAATTAATGGAAAATTAAATGAGCATCATGAAGCTCCCTTGGCAAGATTACATCCAATCGTATTCGGCATAAAACAACTGCTTCATTGTCGGAAGAGTGTACCACTAAATTGCCCAACATTATTGTTCATTATTTACGAATTTAATAGAGAAAAATCTATTTTCTCATTAGATTCATAAATCCTATCATGAACAAGAAACCGTATAATAAAGGGCAAAATTAAAGTGTTTTTTTTGTTACATTATTTGTACACAAATTGTATATTCAACTCTCGGATCCATATTATAACTAGGCATACCAGACACCTTTAGAAGTTACCGTACCAAATTTGGCAACCCGACGCTATACTATTGTAAAGATATTTAGGAAATCGATTTGTGACAGTTGTCTGAATCAAGAGGAAAGTGGTACTGACAGCTCAGGACAATCACAAAATTCAGAATTAAAGGCGGAATATGCCGTCAACGCAATGGTCGAATGATTTTCATCTTCATACCTAATGTTTAACTGATGAAGTACGCAGATAACAGCAGAGAAGATAATTCCAATGTAAATGAAGGATAGTATCGAATACGAATGTCTTTTTTCAGTGTTTCTTTTCCCAAAAAATTCTAAACCCATATTACTATGACTGGGAAGCTTTTTTTTTTTGCAATACTGCTAATCCGCAATTTCCTAGACGATTGCTTCCACTTTTACTCTAGACAATAAAAATTGGGAACTACTTTCCAATTTATAAATCGTTACCATTTAGTTTGTAAAGCATTCCCCAGTTTTCACCTCATTCAATCGCTCCCAATTTGTGGTATAATGAAAAAATTTAACTCAAGAATTTGCGATAGAATTTTCCTGAGTTAACAATTAAATAAATCACTTATCCTTATGTCCATTTGCAGCACCGCTTTTTGACCGGTTAGGAGTGTGGATTTTACTGATTTTACTGACTTTACCCTTCATTTTCATTATACCACTATTTAGTTAAGGATTTGTTGCCCTAGTTCACATGATGAAGAAGCATTTCATTCGGTTGGCTCAAGTGTCGACAAGTTCAGCGTTAGAACAAAGAATGTTTGCAGTTATGATCTGTTTAGAAAACCATTATATTGTTATGATGACTATGCGAAGTATTTTATCGGTATTAAAAAAAAGTCTTAAAGTTTGGATGGTAAAACGACATTTTACCATTCAGCATTTCTTAAACTCAAGAGTTATGAGCTAAGTCAACTCTTCCCCTTTATTGGTTACTAACAGCTTCTTTTCTTATTACCAAAGGAGTCAAGCTGCTTTAACGTCTTCTTGCTGTAGTTGGACTTCCGGAACTTTCTACACATAATTCTTGTACTAGTTTGTGAGTTCAGATAATTCTAGGCCTACCCATATCACCGAAAATGTAAAAAAAAAATATTTTACTGAGAAAGAAGCTTTATTGAAAACGATCTCTATGCTTCAGTTTCAGTGCGCGTCGTCCTATACCTAGAATCAAATCCGATCTGACTAAGGTTAGATCACAGTCGTTACTGAATAAATAAGACTGTGATCAGCTGTTACGAAAACAATCTCAAAACTTCAAAATTGATCCATATAAGAGGCAGATAGACATTCTTCTAACCTTTAAAAAGGACGGCACTGAGTGAATGGTGGAGTGAAATTTCTGGACCAAATAATCCAAGCAGTCTTGGAAAAAATATATAATTATGTTCAGGGTGTAGTCCTAACAACCCCTCCTTTCTCTTTTCCCTCGAAAGACGCCACTGAAACAAATTTCTGACAAAAAAAAAAAGAAGGCAACAACAAATTAGGAGTTATCGCTTTGTAAACTCACTATAAAAGAATCAAAAGATGTACACCAGTGCCGTCTAAAAAAAAAAAGAAAAACGCTGATGTCTTCAATAGTTTTTTTAAATGATAGGAAAAGTTAAAAAAAAGTCAGTGAAATTATCTGCACTCTAAATTCGAATAAAAACAATTCCGCATTTAGCAGAAGAGGGTAGAAGGAGCATACCTCATCAAAACTCAAGAAGAGAGCAATGTACAAGACGATAAAACCAGTAGCATTTCTTGAGTCACTGTTTACAAGAAATTTGAAGTTCTGAGCAACTATGTTTGCTAACAGATTGACAATTCAAATGAATATCCCCTTTAATTCAACTGCAAGCTGTTAAAATTGAGATGTATATGAGGAACATATTTTCGTCAAAATGTATACAAGCCTGTAAGAAAAAATCAATCTATAACGGTCAAACTATTTCCGACATTTTCACAAATACGAGCAGTTGTGCATGTGTTCATATCTCGCACCCATAGTAGCATCTCTTTGAAATCGCGTTAAAGTGTTTTGATGAAAAAGAAATTCAGTAGGCTAACCTTGGTATTCTCATTGTCGATACCAGCAATTGTATTTCGTAACTCGGTGAATTGTTCTTGAATGTAACGCATCTTCGCGTAACATCCATCAATATGTTCACCGATGAGGTCTCGTTCAGCTAAGTTCTTTGCTTTGATAAACTGTTGTTCCTAAATTATCATGTATCTTAAATCATCTCACGATATCCCTCATAGAACTACATTATTTCAATTCTAAATTATGCAATTGCTTCATTCAACATAAGTTTTGAGTACTAAATCACATTTCTGTCTTCGTTACCTGGATTGCAATTTCTAAAAGAAAATAATGAGTGCTTGACCAAAGCCAACAAAAATAGCCATTTGTCAGTCCGCTCCTCCAACGTTCTAGGCAAATGAAAAACTAGATTTCAAAAAGTTTTCAAATGATAAAATATACAAGTCGTTGAATCTCCTCTGTCAAGACGCGTTTCTCAGCTACAATTTTCTCTAACTCATCTTCCAACTTGGTAATAGCCTGACGCTGACTGATTCTGCGGCGTATCTAAAATTGGAAAGTACCAGAAATTTAATATTTCAATGATTTCCACCTTAAAAATATTGATATTTGTGAAGTAACTAATTATGTGCAATAAATTTACAAAATAAAGACCCAAGAAGATTCACATTTTTCTCAATAGTCATCCACTTCGATTTCGCCTTGTTTATTTCGAGTTTTGTTAGAGGAATTGTGCCACGCCCATGACGCAGTGTTGCTGATCGCATATTTTGCTGCACTCCATTTCGATCGCTTTTCCGATCATAAGTACTGCGCTAAAGTAATACCGTTATTTTCCATCAAAACAATTATGTAATGCAAATTTAGGAAACAAAAATGGATCATCTACTACTTGCCTGACGCGCCTGCTGGCGCAGGCGATTAACTTCGTCTGCTGATCTTTTCAGGAACTCTTCTCGTTGGCGGTCTTTACTTTGGAGTTTCTGGATTAGGTTGTCCTTCTTCCTAGGATGATAGAAAGGCAGATGAATTATTTTTATGGAATGTTGAATCGATCGACTAAAAGGCACAAGCAAGCAAGCAAATTGAGCAGCCGATATTCCAGCAGCAACTGAAAATTGAAGCTTTACACGACTCTGTTAATGAACTTACCTCGATTCTTTTTCTAGGCCTGCTAACTTTTTCATATTTGCTAACTCAATTGCTTTAGCACGCCTGGCTTCTTCTTTGATTCGTTGCATTAACTGGACCTGAATAACCATAACATTGAGAAATTGCAATCTAATAAAAATTTTTTGGAAATATAATGGAGATTCGAAGAAAGTAACTGTTATGAGTTCTTGAAAAAAGAAAAAGTTGTAGAATGAATTTCTGATTAAACCCACCTTTGCTTTTTTTAATTCATTTAATTCATTTCTCAACCGCAAGAGTTGTTGTTGCTCTGCAACTTGTTTTGCTTGCATTCGGCGATGTTCTCGTTCAACGGATTGTAATTTCTTAAATTCATCGCGCATAGCCGTTAGCTTCTTTTCGTAATCTTCACGAATTTTACGAACGTGTTCCGCGTCAACAACTTTCTGTGAGTGTTTTGATGCTGAAACAGTGAAAGTTAAAAAACTCCGTCATGAAAATTTGCAGGAATGACTCCAATAAAATTACAAAGATTTCACAGAGTATAACACTGTGCAGTGAATACTACAAAACTCTGTTAAAAAAGTTTCCTTACCTTACCTTAGTGAAATGAGAAATTTATTCTAATATGAACACTTACTGGTATTCTTAGAATGATTATGTATCCACTCACCCATTTCAGCCAATACTCGATCACGTTCGACTTCCATCTCGCTTATTCTTAGGGAGAGTTCCGCTAACTTCTTCTCATACATGATTTGGACCTTAAATTTTGAAACTTGTAAGTCCAGGTGTGTATAACAAACTGAAAAAAATTATCCCAAATTCTGAATAAAATATAAAAAGTAAGTGGACCTCAGCAAGGCGACGCTCACTTTGCTCAAGCTCAATGACTAAGCGTTCTTTGATGGATATTTCCGCCTGCAAATCAGCAAGATCGTCTCTGAGTTTGAAACATTCTGCAAAAAAAAAAAAAACCATGTTACCAAAACAATAAAATGAAAATATTTTTAAAAGCGCTAAAAAATTGAAAGCTTCTACTCACGAGCTGAAAACTCTACTTCCAACTGACTAGCTCTAACTGCTTAAATCAGCTGCAAAGACTCTATAATGATAACATGACATCACCAGTTTCCGCTTCGTTTTCAATTTCAGTGTCTTCGTCAGCATCATCCTTCAGTTCGTCATCATCCAGATCAAAATCATCCACTACTATACTGGACTTTATCGCATCATCCACATTTATCTTCGTTCCATTATCATTTATTTTCTCCTCTTCGGGCAGAGCTCAACATTAATAAATAATAACGTTCGTGTAACTAACCTTACAAAAAGAAAAAGAAACCCTGAAATTTTATCCAAAAACAGGTAAGGCTTTGTGGTCGAAAAATCATAGGCAGTATTATCTGGAATTACCTTTACGGAAACTGAAAATGTCCAAAGCAAACTTACTTTCCGTAATACTTTGTTTCATACGTTTGATATCCGCTTTTGCTTCTTGAATCAGTGAGGAAATTGGTGTAACTGTTCCAATTCTTTCTGGATCATTACTTGACGAATCGTCAATCATAACACCGTGATTGACCAAATAATCTAGAGGTATTCTTTGTGTGTTATTTGTTGCCATCGATTTCCAACGATTAAGCTGCTGATGTAGTTGCTCGTTTGTTGCATGCGACTCCATTAATGCACACCTAAATACTTCTACTCTGACTTAAATAAAAGAATCGACATCTATAATAAATCAATAAAACTAAAGCTTTTACAAATAGAAAAGTCGAGTTTCTGTTAAAACTCAGGTATTTTAAAAACTTGGATGAAAAAAGCAGAAATGCTAACCTCAAAGATTCAAGTTCATCAAGGTACACGCGAACAGTACTACCAAATGCATCTCCTTCCTGTTTTGCTGACCCATCAGCAGTGCTTTCTACGGAAATAATTATTAAAGTTTATCAAAATAACTTACTATAACTATGTTCTTTACATGCTTATTACTAAATCTTAGTGGAATTTGACCTTCTGAAACACGTATCCTTGCAGACACTTCATCTTTCTCGGCTAATAATTGTACATTCCGAGCTCTTAGCATTTCAACTGTTTCTTGTAAAGCTTTGATGCGAATTCTTAACTGACTTACATCTGCCTAAATAAATGAAGTCTTTTTTTGACAAGTTGTTTTAAATCCTAGAAATTTTACTAGTTTCAGAATGCAAAAGAACAATCCAGCTAAATTTATGAAGAAAGAACCTTCTTCCAACTAGTAACAATTTCATCACTTTATTTTACTTGAAAAATCATACCCAAATGATTGATTGGATTTTGCTTTTACGACCTAAACGAGCTAATTTAGGGCACAATTTGGGAACTACTGATAATTCCATTAAGTTGCGGCTAGTTTTTATTAATTACTTGTGCTCAAACCTGCAACAGCACGTTCTCTCTGTATTGATCATTGAAGGATTCGACACCGTCCGAAACTGTTACTCGTCCCTGAAAAGTAACTGATTTTCAAGACTTCTAAGAAAGCATATGAACCCGAAGTCCAAAATTTTCATTAATCTCCAACAAGTGAAATTCTGAAAATTTAAATATAAAATAGAATTACAAAAGACCTGTTTGAAGTCAAGCAGCTCCGCCTCCAATTCGGCTATACGTGAGCGCAAACGACCGATTAATTTGCTTGATTTATCCTGGTTTGCTACAACCTAAAAATTGACTGCATAAACTATTATTTTTTAGATCTATTAATTAGTATCATTAAATTTCTGCAAACCAAGACAGTGAAATACCTTATTTTTGATATCTTTCGCTCGATTAGCATATTTTAAAGTGTTCAGTGTTTCTACGTAATCGCAATCGGACGGACTGATACAAGCAATCATCAAAGTTCTACTAAAATTACATAATATAAGTTACTACGACGATTTTTTGTAAACCATTCTTGTAATCTAAAAAATAATCCAAGTGGTTTTCAAATAATTAAGAAAATAGACAACCTGTTCCCACCAAGTGAATCCTGAAGTAGGCGGGTTAGCTTTGAATCTCGATACGGTATATGTATCACTTTGTCTGGTGTAGCAGGCGTAGTTAATGCACATATAACATTACCCAACGCTAACTGAAATTGAGGCTATTAGTTAATTTATTCCATATACCATAAAATATTCTTCCACATACAATACCACACAAATATAAAAAAAATCCATTTCAAATCTCAAATGACGTAATAAAATTAAGGGTGACTACTAAATACCAGTCCAAAATTGATATTAATGCCTTCTTTTATCCGATCACCAGTAGCACCAGTGCGTTTTAAGCGCTCTGAACCAGCCAAATCAACGAAGTGAAATTTTGCACTTAGAAGCTCCAGATCAGTGGTAGAAGGCTCTTCCATGGCAGTAGCTTCATCTCTTTGTTCAGCAGCAGTCTGAGGGTCAAAAGAAGGCTGAAATCAATTCTCTTTACACATATGATAATTGCTTCGGCTAATGCAGAAATCAGGGATTCAAGTTTTTATCATCACAGTGAATAATGTACTTTGATAATAACTGTCCGTTGCTGTTTAATTATCATTGTAAAAATGGCATGTGAACGCGATGACTGCTCGTTCATATTGGTTGAGGCAGTTTTGCGATTTAGGGCACCATTTTTCAGGACTTCTAGCGTCTGAAATTGAAGAAAATGTTAAAGTACTGTGGTACCTAATTGATGGACAGTAAAAAAAATTCTACTAAAAAAATATTTTGGACAGCAGGCTTAAAAGTAATTTCATTAACTTATGATGTAGATCAAGTGTAATTAAACCTGTGAGGGACTTGTTACTGTAACTCGCGTTACACCATTTAAGAAAATTTCTCCCTTAGCATCTTCATGAATACGAAGGCCTCTGGGTGACCGTTCATGGCTTAGTAAATCAATTATATCTTCGTTATACAACTGAAAAGAAAATTCAAACTATGAAATAAACTGAAACTTCAGTAGAAACTGCAAAGGATTTTAGAAGTTGAAAAAAAAATGAATAATTTCGGCTACATTTATATAACAAATATTTTTATTGAAATTACCTCAACGAACTGTGCAACGATGTCAAAACAAGGTTCTACAAAACCTTGTTCTAAAGCTTGCTGTTTGCGAGAGTCCATTCCGGAAAAAAGATGTCTAATGGCGCGCGGGATTATACCAACATCGTTTTCGCTCATTACATCCATCATATCAAAAGCTGTACCCATCGTGTAAGTTTTACCGCTACCGGTCTGTAAAGTTTCCTTGTTAGATTACTTACATGCTCATGAGCAATGTGACAAATCATATAGACTTACAGTAACAAATGAATCTGGTAAATTTAGGAAGAAGTATTAGGAGAATACCGCACCGACAAAAAAATGGCACTGGAATGATGGAGCATTAAGTGGTACTTGAACATCGACCTCGATAAAATGTATAACATACTTGGCCATAAGCCAGAACAGTTGCGTTGAAACCATCAAAAGTCCCTTCGATTAAATTTTTAACACAATCGTCATAAATTTTTTGTTGCTTAGTTCCAGCATCAAAGGCGTAATCGAATGTAAAACTTCTTTCACCACCAATTGTTACCTGTAAGCAAGACAGTGATCGGTTTCCATGCAAATGAGCCATAGTAAGTTTATCCATCTTACATATATAATGAAAATGAAAATTAGTTCACATAAACTTGCACAGCCACGTACCTGTGCTTCTTTTTGCAAAACATTTGTACAAATGTGATTATTTTCAACCCTTTCTCGTTCAGATTGTGGCCTCACTCTGAAATACGTGAAAGAGATACCGAAAGTTGCAAACGAAGTAATGTCAGTTTAGGACTTATTATTGCTTACAAAATAATGGAAGTTAATAGAAGAAATAATTTGCAGATTGTGTTTATGTTTTTAAAGAGTACAGCTACTAAATCTCTTTTATGATTTCGCGTACGAATAAGTGCAATACTTTGTGGTACATGTTACAGCATACTGTTGCAAAAATTTTTTACGAGCATCTCGAATTTAAGGACATTTTAACTATCAGAGGTAGTGATATTAATGAAGAGAAGCAGTGAAATAGCAATGGTACCTTACTGCAACGCGTACACAACTTGAGTCACCCATTTTCCTAAGCAATCTGATTCCTGTTAATACTGAAAAGTATTTATTAGATCAGCTGTTTATCAGGATTTTTTTTAAACAGTTTTCTAGAAACTTTGGAACCGTTGCGACCTTATTCACTTCATTGTATTTTAACTAATGGATATTCAGTGTCATAACCTGAATTGCCGTGAAAGGAAAGCTAGAAACAATTAAATAAATGGAAAGGGAAACTCGGCATATCCAAAGTCTTCGTTGAGCAGCACACGTACAACGTCAAATATCACTATAAAAACGTCGTTCTTAGCGGGTAATAAGATGTAACTGTCAGAAACAGTAAATAGTGAGATGGTAAATATTGAACAAACTACAACTACAGTTCAGTCATAAGATGATTCGAGAAATGAAATCTCGAGCTATTTTGGACGGGGTAATTTATAACGCTGTCACAGTAACAGCGGCTGATGGCTGCAATGACTCGAATGCCTTGTGAAATACACAAATACTGAGAAGCAGTAAACAGGATAACTAAACCCTGATTCCGTACAAAGGAGAACGATGTTCAGGGAATAATTACTCAGTAGTGTTATGCATACATTCTGTTCCTTCTAATTTTTAAAACGTTACAAGTAAGTTCACAAATATCGTACAAGAGTGTCAGGGAAGGGCTCTGTGTTGGTTCATAGAACTTTTCCCCTCATTCTATTGTTTCCCGAATTCAACCGATTCTGCCGACGACATCCGATGTACTTTCAAGTAGCTCATGGATATACTACGAACACTCCTTCCCTTTAACACCTTCACCTCAGCTCTACAACCCACGCCTTATCTAATTTCACCGCACCCTGTTACACTAAATCTTGTTTCTTCTCCCTTCTTATCTCTTTTCTTCCTACTTTATTCTCTATCTACAAATCCACAATGTCTTCCACCTCTTCAGTTACCGCTCTTCCTTACTGTTTTTTTCTAATGCAAACTGTGTCGCTACTCTCTATAATTTCTTCCAACTTCCGCGACGTTATATCTCGCAAACAATAGTGCTCTTTGCCTTCTCCCAGTCCTTTTGTCATTTATTTTTCTCTTCTTACACATTATCACAACCTCTCAATTATTTGAACTCTTTACGAGATTACCAGGTAGTGACACTGCAGATTTTTAATTTCTTCCAGGTTGTGTTCCAATTCAAAAGGTGTGGTGTACGACGAGTTTTGGTAATCACCAATATGAGTCTTTCCTCTTTATGACAAAGTTTAACATTACAGCATAAAGCAATGTCAAAAGCTGCTCTTTTCAGTGGTGTTTCCGCCGACGTACACGTTACCGCGCACATTCCAAAACAGGCCTTAACGGTTGTCTAACGATGCTAACGCCAAAGCATTCCGTTTGGATTCAGTTGCTGCTTAAGAAGTGTTGGGTGTGAAAAGGTAGTAATAGATCTGGCGTTATGGGTATTGTAAATCGGTGAGTAGAGAAGGGAAGGCAGAAAACAGATCAGAAAACAAAACAACTGACAGAGCCTGCTTTTAAACAAATTTGATGGTTAAAATATTTCTTTGCGAAAATCGATCACTCGTGCTCCATCTTTTTTGCAGCGCACTATTCATGACCAGTTGTTTGAAGCGCTCGTTGTCATCCACATGGTTTATATATTCCCTTTTTCAATTCGTTACATTAAAAATTGGAACCAGAAGTTAGATACGAAATAATCCATAAGGCAAGACTGCAGCGGTGAAATCGAATAATCCTACACAATCTATCTTTTTATAGAACTCACTCCACCCGAAGTCAACTGTTACTATAGTAGTCACTACATGATGCGATACAAATAAAGTATCTTAATTCAAGCTTTGTTTTGAGATATTTTTGGATCTCAAATTCGTGAAACTTTTATCTAATATTTGCAATGAAAAGACATTGACAAGGATTGCAAATCAACAGTTTTGAAAAAGCCACTTACTTGGGACCATTCCGTTCCGTCTCATTACAGCAATAAAAGAAATAAGAAAGAAGTAAACATAACTGTAGTAATTTTCGGGGTGTTTGATGAGGGTGCTCTCTAGACTTAAAACTTCATCTACATTAATCGGGAAGAAATAGTGGTTGATTAGCGAGTGGTTAGGGGAAAAAGTACTACTAAGGTATGTAGGAATAGAACAGACGAGAATGAGAAATGAACGTTTTACCCATCTCTTCTAATAGTTTTACAGTCAGTCAGAACAAAGTGAACAGAAGAATGCATAACTTCAAGTTATAAGCCGAAAATGAGGACAGCTGATACTTTTCATAATATGAAATTTCAGAAAAGCAGACATGAGAACTTACGCCATGAGAAAGGTAATGAATTAGATTTTGCGAAAACTATTAGACTGTCAAGGATGAAGTGGATGGATATTTTTGAACTACTTAGCAATGGCTGATGACAGAAAGTTGCAATGCATGCTGTCGTGATGCCATTATGCATATTTGTACCAATTTCAAACAAACGAAAATTTTCCACTCATTTTTAAGCGATTCGATAACATCTAAATCAGTCGAAAAATGACCGCAAGTCCGCAAGACAGGTTCAGCGAGAAAAAAAAACAGGTGGTATGACAAATATGTGCAGCTGATTGTGGTAAAAAAAATATAGTGATCTAATAGTTGATTTACCATCACTGAGAAGTGCTGTTACCGAATCTTTTTATGATTTATGGGAAAGGATATAAGGGATTATTTAGAAGTTTACGACACTGAATAATAATTAACCTTCAAGTCCCAGATTACTGAAATTTCTGGTATCTGTCCATGTCTAATCGTAATTCGGCGTGGCATCGTTTGACATTCTTTTTTTATTACGAAAATGTAACAACTGCTCGCGAGAGAATTACAAAGTGATAACTATTGCTTCTGCAACGCTTTTTATTCCCTTCTTTTTTTGATCATGAACAAAACTAAAGCCTGGTTTCAAAGACAGCGTACGTCAAGTAAGACTAACAGAAAACTGACACTTGAAACTTGAAAACTTACAGTTTCTTAGTGAATAAGTGGAACTCTTCAAAGCACCATCAGTGATTCCAACAAAATTATAACGAGGATCAGCTGTCACTTTTCTCAGCTGCATCAGCGACGGCATACATGGTATTATGAATAAGTAGAAATAACGTGAACAATTTAATCAAAGCTAAAGTGATTTCCACAAGACATTGATTTAAGATACATAGGATCACACTAACTTATGAAGTCTATAATGAAAGCTGTGCGTCTTAAGAGTGAACCCAAAAGTTGGACATTAAAAATTGGATGTGGTGCAAATATGTTAAAAAGCGAGCCGCTACATTACATAATATTCGTCAACTGTTCAGCATTATATCGCAATTATACGTTTGAAAATTATCTGACCAATACGCCATTTAGTCGGTTAGTCTTAGAAGTGTTTCTTCATCTGCCAGTTGATGCTTCTGTCACTCAGTGGAAAAAAAATCATGTAATATAAACAAGTTATGAATAATTTAATTCTTAGTTAATCGTGTAAATTCCACTTCTCAAAATCCATATTCCAAGCACTGAAATCCAGATGATAACTTTGCGTTTCCTTATTTTTGCAGCAGTAATTATGATTATAATTCGTAAATTGTAACCAGCAATCTTGATCTTTCAAATTTTTTGGATAGGATTCACCCAAAAATTAAGTAAATCAATTTTCTTGCACGAAAATATAGAAATCGTTTGGATTCAGAATACACGTTCCTTACTTGCTCTGAAAATGGTCTAACACGGAAGAATATCAGCACCCGAAACAGGCTTCAATTATTTGCTGCCTAACTATTTACTTTAATCCAGTGGCTAGGAACTTTCGATGAGAAACATCTTTGATATGCAAAATCCAAAATGTGATATCATTTTGATAACATTCGCACCACTAGAACAACTTTTCACGGGATCATTTTTCTACTATGTACACTTATTGCTACGTCCAAAAAAAAAAAAAATGCGAAAAATATCAGAAAAGGCTAGGTTATTGCGGAAAAATTATTATGCATAACATCGAATAATTTCTTCAACAGATTTACGTTTGAGATCAGGCACGGTAGCGTTTTTGGCTGGAAATCCAACTGGTAAAAGAAGGAAAACCTCCTCGTCTATTGGCCTTTTCAGATGTTTTCGAATTTTTTCACCGCCGTATAATGGATACGTAACTGAAGTAGCTAACCCTGCATCCTGGAAATATTTTGGACTTCCTAAGAAGTTAAAAATTGAAGTAGCAATTATTATTAGGTGGAATTGTCTAACAGATGTTCCGTAATTTAGCAGTAAACTTCCAAAGTGCGGCTAGAAGTGGAACCTGTAAACTAACATTCACTTTCCTCAGATAGATGTTACCTGAAGTGCTGCGATTAAAACGCCAACCGTTATACCGATACTTATCTGATTGTAATGCGCTGAGGTTATTTCATTTGAATTATTGTTCAAATGAACCTGAAATTTAAATAATCAGATATTTCACCCAGGATCTAATAAGTGTACAAAAATTAATTAGGTTTGATTATTTGATAATTCATAACGTCCGGAAAGTTATTTACGAGAAGAAACTAACAGTTAATATTAGAGAGCAAAAATTTGGATTTAGTTGAGTTTCTCAACAGAAATTCTAGGTGTGAAAGAGATTAAAGTAAAATTTTTTTTGTGTCGCATTTCTAAGGCACTTTTACCATATTATTTTAATCAGTATTAGCTTTATCAGTACTTCTTGACAAGGGAACCGACATCAAGTACATAAGTATTATGCTTTCAAAAAAAGCAAATCAAATTAACTGCAAATTCTACTTGTTTCATGACCACAATGAGATGAGGAGCTTCAGTAAGATAAGGTTTGGACCATATAACTTGCAGTTCCGATATATCCAATACCCATTCAACTCCCATCCTGAATAAAACCATTCTCAGTAGTAAATAGCATCATCAAACTGACATCATCGAATTACAAAATAACTCAGATTGGATATTAACGCCATTTTCGACCAAACATGTCCCAACCCCTTTATTAGTATGATTTCACTGACTTGTTGCTTAAATATATCCATGCATTACGGAAGATAACTTTTGGTTTTGCATTAGTTAAGTATGCGGGTTTGGAATGATTCATGAGAATGTCCGTGAATCTTCACTGCAGATAAGAATTAGTAATCTACTTGTTGGCAAACTGAAAGTTAAACAAGTTCACAAGTTTTTAAAAACTTTTTGCTATAGGTGCTTCGTTCTTCTTCTTCAATAATCTGCCTTATCGCAGCTTTCAAGTCATAGTTGCTGATTACGCAAAACATCCACGGTTGCAAATTGCCTGCGCTCGGTGCTGTGCCTGAAAACTTTCAGTATCATAGTGAAAGAAACTGAACATTATGATACGATTCCGCTCTCAAACTTCTTGGATTTTTAGTTATTTCTGAAATTTATTTTGAAGTCTCAACCGGATCACTTAGATTTTCATAAATCGACTGCTTTCTAGCATCACTTTTAGACATAAAAGCACTCACTGTCTTCGTAGAAAAATGTAATTAATTTCAATTTTCACAAACGGTGTACCTGCTGATTTGATAATATTTTGGATCAGTTTCGAAGGCACTGGTCGAGGACTAAATTCCTGAACACAACGCCTCATCTTCATGTTCTCGTAAAACAGCTGAGACCTTGGATTTACTTATTGAGATTTTAAGATTTTAATGGAACCGATTAAGTTCAGTGTGCTAAATTGTATCTAATGAAAAGTTAGAAAATTGCAACGATGGAGCAACAAAAAAGAAGCAGAAGTATATGACGTGCCTTAAAATTCCTATAACTAATTTGGAACGCTCTTGTGAAACTAAATCTAGCAAACTCACCGAAACTACAGCTAACTAGTACTACCATAAAATAAAGCCTTTTCAAATCTCAAACAAAACAGCACAACATTATCTAATGAAAGAAAGCGGATAAACCTACAGAAAATGAATTTTATTCAGCAAGTGAATCAAACAGCGTGATTTGATGTATGATAATGTACACCTCTTTCAAGTAATTCACGTAGGATCAAATCTGACCGGAAGTTCTACTAGTATTGGAGAAAATTTAGATCATAGCAATATGTAATCAATTACCTCAACAATGCTTCATCGTCATGCAGACGTAAACGATGGTATGGAACCTTCTTGACACCGAAGATTTCCCGGTAGTTCACAGCACTTTCGATAAAATCTCCAACCTATAGAAATTAAATTTCAAATCTTCAATTAATTAATTAATTGGAAGAAAATAGCATAATTTATCTTTCTGAAATACTAACGCATTTTGAGGATAAAATCATGATTTTTGACTTCAAACAAGAAAATTTTGGAGGTGGCTTGAATTTCTCGATGTTGTGTCATTTTATTACCAGAAGCTCACACCTGTTTATGAGTCATCCGCACTTGTGGAATGACTTTCCGATCCGGTTGCATTACAGCCGGACTTCGTTTGCTGCTGGCAATCTTCTGAAATAGTGATACAAGTTGGACGACGACGAATGCAACCACAACTGTTAAGCAAAGCACATTGATGCATGCATATACTGCGTCCCATTGCCAGTTATCTCTCTTCAGCATCTACAATGCCATAAACTTGCATGATTATTAGTAATTTGAAATCTGAATCTTGATCACTAATCTCTGATTTTTGTCTGAATTTATTAGATTGCAACTAAGCACCGAAACCGAACGAACAAAGTAGATTTGAAAGAACAGTAGTGTCTAGGTTATCTGAAACATAGAACATAAGTCAAGTCACTTTTGCTCCGTGATCTTTGTTCGTGTTTTGTAAATTAAAACAGTCATAAAATGTGAAAAAAAAAAACGCATACCTATGCAATGAAAGGAAACCTAGTAGCATAAATTTTTAAAAAGAAACATCTGTCTTTTTCATTTAATCTTTGAAATGATGTCAGTCTGCCTAAGATGAATAATCCTGCGCATGTGAAGAATCTAAGAATTTGAATCTATGCAAATGCAACTGTAAAGAGTTCATTCAAAAGCAGTGATAATTTTGCACAAAACGATTATTTGATAATGTGGGTACGAATAACAGAAGACTCCAAAATTTTATAACGTTATTTTTAAGGAATAATTTACCAAATCTGCAAAGGGAACAAGTATAAAAAGATGGATTTTTCAAGAAATAATTCCAAATTGGCAAGTTGAAAAATGAAAGAGGGAAACGAAGAAGAGGCCCGGTTATATTATGACCTTAGATGTTTAAACTCGAAAACCCTTTTTGAACGATAAATTTCGGAGAACAACGAAAAACAGCAAGTAGAACATTTGTGTTGGAAAAGAAATTTGTTTTGCAACGATGTTATTCCACAGCTTACATTAATTTTTTATCCACACTACTTTTTTTTTCAAATTTCAGGGACATCAAGAAGATTGTAAGATAAGAAAAATATTTAAAAAAAAAAAGAGAAAGAAAATTCCTTATCTCCATTTCTTTAAAATTCTTTTCTTATCAAATTCAGTATTTGCAAAATAACTTCTGCAAGATTTTGAAACACATTAACCTCTTCCTATTTTTATTGTCTTGGATGAGAGAAGAATGACAGGAAAGAAAAGGAAAATTTATATGTAGTCACACAAAAATTTTATCTGTTATCAATATTATCAACATTGCTTATATCATACTTTTGCTAAAAAAAAACATGCTTCTTCTTACATATTTCAAATTTTGAAGATAAATTAATACCGAAATCGATTTTGAAGATAAATTATTCCGAAAAAAAGTAATTAAGAAAAATTACAGGCACAAATACTTAGTAATCACTTCACTTATTTTTTGCCTCACATTCAGGAAGATAATCCCCTGTTAGGTGAGAATAAAATCGAACTTTTAAAACAAACTCTAAAATGGATAAAGAGGAGAACAAAGAAACAAAAAATAAATAAAAGAAAAAGCCGCAGAAAAATTAGCTCATCATTAGTAATTTATCGACAATTTGTTCAATAGTATAATTGGTAATTTTAAAATTAGAACGTGGCTTGCTTCCTTTTACTGTGTTAATCCACTGTTCCGGTATGTCATCAACACCAAAATATGCACCTGGAAATTTTTATTTTATGCAATAAAAAGAAAAAATGCGAAAAATTCGAAAAATAAAAGACAACAATTAACTGCAAATCATTTATCTGTTATACTACCTACACTACCTTGAGACAATGCAATATTTTCAGAAATTGCAAGCTCCACAGATCTGCATTCAGCTTTTCCTATTTCTATTTACAAAAAGTTTTGCATCGATAGAAAATTGTCAGAAGTTATACCATTAAAAAAAAAAAAATGATGGAAAAGAAATCAGTTGGCAATGATTTATTTACTCTCTAAATGAATGGCTTATATTTGAAATAATACCTTCTAAGCCTGCTTAATTGTGAAGAAATATTATTTAAATATAAGATATAAAAAGTTAAAATTTGTGAGAAACAAAAGAAACATACCTAGTAGTGCTCCAACTATGGCAGCATTCGTATCCGTGTCACCTCCACGTGATATTGCATCAGTTAATGATTTTGCAAAAGAAGTACCATGTAGAAGTTCATAAAAGGCACTCTGCAACACATAATCTTTAGGTAACTTATCTCTGCTAAGATGGAAATAGGAACATTTTCATCGTCGACTATTTCTTCAAATCTGCAAAGGTTCATGCTACAAAAGCTTACAACACCAAATAATTATTTTTGTAAGATAAACAAAAAGGTACTTGTAGTGCAACTCCAACATATCCCATCGCTTTCCCATCACCGTTCACAAACTGATCACCAATATTTACAGGAATCGGCTTTTCTTGAGCTGTTAATAGATGCCCACGAATACGCGTACTCTGAGTAGCATTTAATGCTACTTCAAATGCTTCCTGTAAGTTTTGTTTTTCCTTCAATTTTTGCATCAAACACAATGATGCAAATTAAAAAAGTCTTCAATCTAACGGCAATAAAAGCCTTATTTCTTCAATAAATTATCAGCATTAAAGCAACCATGATATAACCTACCATTTATCTGCTAATTAATAAAATTCAAACAAATATGTGTTTAACAACTAAAGTTGATACACAAGTAATTTAAGTTCTAATTATACAGAAAGTCATAATGATTCCTCATCACAGGTGGTCAATACTTTGGTAATTAACACGTCTCGAAGATGATGAATAATATAGAAGCAAATGAAGGTTCCTGTCTTTAATCATTAATTCCCTGAATTAACAAAGGAAAAAAGTTCCAAACCAAACAGACAACCTTGTTGCTCTTCCCATTAAGCAAGTCTCTCATTGCTAGAACATAAGAAAATACAGCTTGTTTAGTGTCTTCTTCACAATGTGTAAGTGAACAATCTGCGCGAACCATTTCTTCTATCCTAAATCTCGACAAATTTTTAAATAGTTGTAAGCAAAGCTTTAATTAAATAAAAAAAAAAATTCATTTTTTGAACTTCAAGGGCCAAAAATAACTACAAAAGAGACGGAATGAAAATATCAGTTTTGTTTATGAACGAGATGTCGCATATTTATATATGTTCAAGTACGACATATAACGGAATATAAAAAGCCATCAAGGAAAATATTGGAGATTTTAATTTCAATTAATGCCAAGTAAAGTATTAAATGATAAATTTGGTGGCTGATTATTGAAAATTAGCCTAAGTGGTGAACTGAATCTAACAAATTTTGATGGTGGAAAATCTCAGTTAAAATACTTTTGTCTTTATTGTTTGGTGATTTCATATCAATTCCTAAAAAAAAATAAATTTTTTTCATCAGTCAATATAACCTACGCCGAACACCCATCAGACACTTAACGAAATGATTTTTTTTTTTTAATAGAAGATTCTCTCGTATTCATATGAATGGGTTCAGTTATCACAAGAATACACCGATCAGTAAATAATCAATCACTAAAGTGATTATAAAGGTTAAAAGTTACCGTTGCATTGACATACTATAGTTAGAAGAATAGATCGCTAAAGGTGATATCCGCATAAGGCATCCATTACTCAAACTTCCAACATTATACTTCTTAACATTATTTAATACTTCTCGATGTATTGCCTCTTCATCAGTGCTACTCAATTCATGATACCAATTAGATGATAGTTGCCTTCCTGCAAATTTCAGCACTTAAAATTTACGTAAGTGATTGGTGAAAAAATTTACTTTCATTTTCGTTCTAATTTCCTAGCTTACTATTCATAGTTTTCCCATTAGTATATAATTTTTAAAATCACTACATAACGCAGCACCTATTGTTTCAAATTTAGGATTTTTTTTCTTGCAAGATTTTCACCTTTCTACCTCCTGACAATATAATACTGGATAAATTTGAATACCGACAGTTAGAGCATTTCGAGTAGCCTTTCCAATACTGAAGGGCTCAGATTGACACCAATATACATAGCTGCAAGCAATATTAGCCGCATTAAAAGTACCACAACGGATCAAGCTGCAAGCCAACGAAAGTGCCATCTCAGAATCATCCGTTACCGAAAAATTGATTCAATCAATTCGAAATTAGATGAAAGATTGAAAAATATTTTATACTTTCATCACTAGTTCAATTCTAAAAATTCCAAGAGTAGGGAAGTTTTTTATTGAGAAAGTTTTTCAGGTTTCTAATCCATTTCTCCATATTTGCAATTTTTCTTTCGGATTTTAAAAACCATTTTTTTCACTTTTAAATTGATAAATATTTCCAAAACTCAAGATACACGTTATCTGTTATTACTGCAAATCGTACGAAATAAGAGTACTGATTAATCAATTTCAATTTCTAATAAAAACACTGAGACAGGATATTTGTAAGGAAATCTTTGAAAAGAATACTTTAGCATTATGATTGAAGAATTATTATAAAGCTATTTCATCTGTAAGCAATCAGTTACCATATGCTTTCCACCTCTCATTTCTTAGAATAAATATCATAATATACTGAATAACTCGTTCCCTTTCTCTTTATTAGAAAATAAATATCAGTGCCTAACTTGATTTTTTTTTCTTGCTTCTTTTATTACCACTAAGAAGAAATAGCAAAAGAAGAAATTAGAATGGGAAAAATGAATCTACGTCAATTATTCCTTATATCTATCAATAATAATAAGATATTAATTGAGCGACTCAAAATTCATGCCACCTAATTTCAATGGTACTATCTTCTAAAGTGTAAATTGCTTGATAGGATTTGTAATGATGTGATTTTAAAGATAAATGATAAAACCTGTCCAGGTAATAATCCTAATGCACCACCGCCAATTATTGGTAGAAATGATTGCACCGAATCAGTGGCAATCATTTGTTGAACAACCGAAGCTGGTTGAGCTTCATATCGTGAACCTAATGAATCACCGATTAAATGACCATATATACAGCCCAATGCTTTCTTCGTACATTGCATCTATTAATGATGATAATGATAACACAGCATTAAATGAGAAATTTTAGAAATTCAATTTCATTAGTGAAATTTTGCTTTATTCTAAATAGTTAGTAATAATAACTTCCATTTGAACAATTTAAATTTATCTCTCGATACCCAAAATTCTTCATTTTAACATGAATAAAATATATTTTAAAACAAGAAAATGAATTTCATTGATGAATATGGTGAGTATAAGTGCTTTGAGTTATATTGCCGGGTCACGAAACAGTAGTAAAATGGCAACTCTAACTTTGGTAGAATATCCCCACCAAACCATAACTTCAGTTGACCCCACATGACCTCAACTCACATTTGTACTTCTAAATCCGTCCATCCTGTAACTGTAAAATGTGACCCGGCCTTTTTTTTCACACAACATAGAGGTCGTACAGTTCACGTTGGTTTGTTGTAGACTGTTGTGAGGTTCTTTTTTTTTTTTTTTTCGGGTAAATGGTATGGTTATCATAATGGATGTCTGCTATTCAAACAGATAAATGATATTATAAGCACTTGAATATCGATATTCAATGAACTGATATGATAACCATGATTGATATTCAAACAGGTAACCGATATGATTGAATGACTGGTATTTAAAATGGGTAACTGATTTAAGATCCCATAAATGGCTGATTTGTGGTCCACAAATAGATGCTTGTTATGTGATATCACAAATAGGTAACGAGTATGAGATGTTGCAAATAAATGGTGAAATATTAGATGCAGTACAGGTTCACTAAGCGAATGGATTCATTCATTTAATGGCTCTAGTAATTAAATGCTAATACCTTTTGTTAATAATTAGCTAGCCATACAGTTAGTGAATAGTTTTTATTAAAATTCATAAAGGAGGTCAATTTGTTTTGCAAATGTAGCAGTGTAAGTTTTTTTTTTTTTTTTTATTAGTTTATGCGAAATTTTTGTACCTCAATTGAAGTACGGAAATTCTAGAAGTTTAAAATCGAAGCACTATTAACGTGTATGACTTTTTATGCTCTTTTCAGTTTTTGTTATCTTAATCTTAAGTTAAAGTTCACGAGATTTTACCAACTTCTGTTATCCGTCTTAATTAATTTTGGAAGAAATTTTCGAATTTATTTGTAGCAAAAAAAAAAAAAAAAAAAACAAACAAACAAACAAAACATTTATATTAACCAAGTATTTTTACTTGCCATTTTCAGTTTTGACATTGGTTTTGCTTTTTGTTTTTCCAATTCTTCTAATCTATTTAATAAATACAATAAAATCCTAAAATAAAATGCAAGAACAAAAAAACTGTAATGTAGTACTTGAAGTTAGTTAGTATCCTTAAATTAGGTTAGTTATAACCGTGTATTAATAATACTCAAATTATTTGAGTATGCTGCAACTGAGCCGCAAAATGTTTCAGAGCCTCGTCGTGTATGCTTTTTTTGTCGTTGTTGTCTATTGATATGATCGTTATCAATGATTACATCCTTGTCATTTTTGCCGGAAAAACTGCTCAGCGAATTTTGCTTTCTTGTCTTCTTTTTTTCTGTAAAGTTCAATTTCAGATTTTCTTTCTTTTTTTTTTTTTTATACTAGAAAAAATTTTTAATTCCATAATCAGAGTTAAAAATTTTTCTAAGATAATTTTTTGACGTTTAATTATTTGAAATTATCATAACATATAAAAAATTTCTTTTTATGATTATGCAAATATCAATTAGCGACTAGATCCTCATTGAAATTTAGAATGGAATTTTTTTTTTTCATTCTCCCTTATTCCCCTTCTCCTTTTCCCTTTCCTTTTTTTCCTCTCTATTAAAAGAAGTCTACGATTCGTTAA
>PQVD01003054.1:0-15571 GCA_003012265.1 Setaria equina
TTTTTCCTTTTTTTTCTTTTCTTTTTTTTTTTTTTTTTTTTTTAGTTTTTTGGTTTTCTTTATTTCTTTCTTTTCTTTTTTTTTTCTTTTTTTTTTTTTTTTTTTTTTTTTGTATCTTACATGTCAATGAAATGGAAAGGTTTCTAACGTGCGTCTTATAAAAGGCTCTTAGATGGAATTTTGGTATATGAGGTCCTATAGGATTTACTCGGAAATGGTTCTACGGGAGATTTCAGTATCTTAATGATTTTATATGTACTACATTTGTATTTACTTTACACTCTCGTTACTTTACGGGTTTCTTGAATTAATCTTACCATCTTTTTTCTATTTACTGACCATAGTTCCAATTTTGAGCAAAAATGTTGGGACAATTAATCGATAATTTATACAATGTTGTAGTAAGAAATGCTTAATTCAATAAATATTAAAGCATAAAACAGTTCGTAGCATTCAAAAGTTCATCGAAATTAAAGCATTTTATATCTTGAACCTGTAGCAACTATGAATTTTATAATTTCTATAATATTGAATTTTATAATTTCTATGATTTTTGAGTTCCATAGTCAGGGTATGTAAGTTCGTGTCACGTGTCGACCTGGAATGGCGGTAGCATGCTTTGAAGTTTGAGAAAAGGAGTAATATATTCCAAGATGGTTAAAAAAAAAAACATCGAAAATGATGACGCGAGGTTTTCTCCTTCATCATTTTCTCTTTGATTATAGACATAAGGGGTTTTCTTGTTTTCAAAATTCTCGCAGTTGTTTCATGCTTTTCTCTTGAAAAACTTAGAATCTCAATGAAAATCAATTGAAAGACAGTAACAATTAGCTAAACCTACAATTCCAATTGAATGTATAAGATGAAGATCAAAACTAAACAGTAATGATAAATCCAGCCTTTCGTATAAATCATTCCATCGGATGAAAATCTCTTACTATTCAAAGAGACTCGCTTACATAATCTTTTGATTCCATTTGAGTCTAGCATAAGTATTTCCTTCTTTGCAATATAATGTGCTAATTTAAATAAGATACTGAGCTTCACCTCACTGCTACGAGTTTTATGTACTAAATTGTATAGCCGCATAATATCAAAATGATGTCAACTATTTTAGAAGATCTCCTTTTGCCACTCTGTTCACTTTAACAAATTGACGTGCGCAAACGGATGATATCACATACGTCAATCAATCAGTACACCTATAAGTCATAAAAACGGTTTGGAAGAATCAGAAGGTGACTGCAGAGGTGTGGATTCGAGCGGTTCCTGGTTGCGCTCCAGAACAGATTCAGCACTGGTAGAAGCTGGATTGGTACATGTAGTCGGCCGAGGTATTATTCCAACATTTGCTACTGACCCGAGCATCGTTCCACCGGTAGCGAGAATTGGACGTGCGATACTGTAGAATTTTTCAATCGTTCGAATTTAAAGTATAATATTTTAAAAATCACTTGTAACTTCAAAAAGTAAATGATTTTATTGCTACTCGTACCCCTGCTTATTAGTATTCTAATGTTGTTACTGTTGCATACTTACCGTTTGCCATTCTAACAAGAATATCACAAAAGTCTAAGAGCTCTTTGCATGAGTGATTGATTATTAATGAGTATTACAAATGGCTGACTGCAAGGTTCTCAAAAAAAATTTACCGTATACATTCTCAAGTTTAGTATTTGTTATCTTTCCTTTATTTTTAAAGACCATTCCCGCCTTGCCAACAGTTGAGAGGTACTGAAACTCAACTTTTAAGCTCTTTAAAAACTGCGAACCTTGGATCGCACAGTTTTGGCAACAGAGATGATCTCCAAGCTTCGTAGCAAAATGGATTAAGAAAATAAGCAGTAACATGATGATCAAAGAATGGCCAGTGCAAGGATGCCATTTTCTGTCTTTTATCTTTCATTCGACGATTTTGAAACCACACCTGAAAATGCGTTAGATTTAATTGAAAATGCATTAGATTTAATTTTTTTTTTTTAAAGTGAAGTTGACAAACTGAGGAATTTAACAAATTTTAATTTAACGTGTCGTTTGCCTTCCAGTAATTGAATAGATATTAAACAGAGGTTTTGAAATATTACTGTTTAATTCTTACACACGGGACTTCAGGATTACTGAATTACTTTTTGGACAGATCCTAATTCAGTATTGTTGTCAATTATTTCTTCTAGAATTCCAATATGCCTTAAAAAAAATTTAATCCTTGATAAGATAATATCAGTGATTTGGTAAAACCAGTCTTTCCTGTCATCGCAGAACTATTTTAGTAGATAGCCTTAAAACTCATTGCTTGAATCGACGACTTAAAAAATGAGGAAAGTAATTGTGTAGAATATTTCAAATAATAATCAAATGAAAATAAAAAGAGAGATGCAAAATAATTTTTCTTTTTGTAAAATATAAGAAAGTGCTCAGAGATTTCGCTTGTGTCTTTTAAATCTTCATTACTGATGAAGTTAAAGAGATTGGTGAGACAAGTTGTCTTTATCCTCTCCGTTTAGCCTTGCTTTTGCTGATCAGAATTATCGCCGTAAATCAACTGTATTAATATTACAGTTGATTTACTAATAAACCTCCTTTCATTTCCTTTCTATTGAAATAATTGCTTCCTTAGCTTCAATAAAATGTCATTGTTTTGATGTGATTTTGTTTGAAGTACAGTATGCCATGAAAGAGAACAAATAATTTTAATATGTGGTAATCATTTGAAGAGGAAAAATTAGTGAATGGTTAAAGCTGCTTATAAAGTCGGATGGATGGGTAGTACTTGACAAATTGTCAATTTTAAGATTCATGTGCAGGAACTATTAGCCCACAAAGTCGGCTCCGAAATGTTCATAAATTTGGTTCTCTCTGTCTTGCTTCTCTTTTTCCTTTTCTTTCACTTTTTCCTACTTTTATTTGGACTTGTCACGTGTCAGAATCAACGCTAGCAAGAATGATGGCTTAAAATGACAAGACAAAGCACCAGTCTCCAAAAGCAATTAAAATGCGAAAAAGTGCAAGAGACTGACTATAAAGTATTGAAATCTCTCAGAAGCAAAATAAATTGGTTCTTGGCTTTAAGCTGTTTAACCGAAAAGCCTAGAATAAGAGGCATATGATTTCAATATCATTTAGGCCAATATATTTTGCTTTCGCAAAGCACTCGCTTGCAAATCGATGTCTCTTGGGGAATAGTTTCAGTCTAAATCTACAGTAACTGCCTCTGGAAGAAGTTGCTTAGATTAGTTGCTAGTTTTGCTGAAATGACTTTCTTTTCTGAGAAATCCCATTAATCATCTATGATCTTAAATTATGAATTTCGGCAACTAAAGAATTTCGTTTCCATTTTTTAACTTACTTTAATTAATACTAAGTCTAGTTGTGTAATAGAACTTATACTTCGGGAATTATAGTTAGCCAAATTAGTCAGAGCAATAATAACGGTCCATTGTTCAGAAAATTAGGAGGTCACAAAGTTATCTCAATAATTTCCAATGAACCTGAAATATTCGTTACCAGGTGCTGCTTATCCTGCAGAGAGCAGTGGAGTTGTCGAGAAGGTGAATTAGAAATCATGCAAGGTACTAGTTCCATGGATCACCTAGAACAAATTGCAGGCCTATTTCACTCACCTTGATGGTACCTTCAGGTAAATTAAGCTGAGCCGCCAATTCACATCTCTTTGGTCTTGACACATAATTCTCACGTGCGAATTCCTTTTCTAATCGATTGATCTGTTCACGGCTGAACGCCGTCCGATAGCGTCTCATTGTGCTGTCATCGCGAGATTCTCCTGGAAATTTGCTTATGCTATTTCCTTTTTCAGTGTTAGAAAATATTGAAATGAAATGAAACTTTGCATTTGAAATAGAATTTAACATTGAAATTTCGAGTGTGGTCATCAGAATTTTATGCTTGCCGATATGATCTGAATTTCAATACATAATTTGACTGGATGAAGCTAATGCTTAACAATTAAAATATGTCTCAAAGTAATAAGGATGAACAACATATCACTTGCGGTAATTATCCATCCATACAAAACCATACATACCTCACTAGGTAAGTGCACAAGAGGACTGCAAAGATTTGCTTATTGTAATCGCATTCCATTCTAATTCATGCGAGTGGAATATCCCCTTAAAAGGATTATTGTCTTCTTATTGCTAATTTTAATGAAGGTCATTCTTAATTGTTAAACAATTAATGCAACAAATATCGAAGTTAAGGGTAATAGTGTTATTGTCGCATGCCTGAGCCACCGGAAAGGCATGAAAACAGTTAATGATTTGAGGAAGGCAAAAGGAAACGGAGACCGCACGGCGGGGAGATGACAGTACAAGCAGTTGTACGTTTGATAACTCCGTCATCGTCCCTTGCGGCACCTCTTCAACTAACTTTTTACGAGCACTATTATTGTCATTTGAAGAGAAATGTCTCCTCTTCCCGTTTCAGACTATTTAGAGAATCCATAGAATCATACTGTAACAACCTTATTCAATTAAATTTCACTTCGCTCAATTCAATTCAATTTCATTCCCGAGGCATTAGAACAAGAAAAATTGCTGAGTCCACTCAAATATGACTGTATTATTGTTTTTAAAGCATTTATTATCAGGTTATATAGCAATTATACCATCTTTATGATAATGTAAATTTGTATTTATGAGTACCGCCATTCTGTATCATTTGTTAGAAGTTCGGAAATCCTTTTAATGATCTTACCTAGTAACATTATCACTCATGGCATGACAGCTTTATTTGATTATATTTTATTCTATTATCTTCATTCTCTTCTGACTCATAGTTATTGTTTCCTTTTCAATTTAGAATAAATTTAAAAAAGAAACTAAATTTTATACATAATTTACATATAACTACGATCTTTTGAAAAGTTATACGTCACTTCAGAGATAGTCATCACATTAAATCTAATAAAATAAAAACTACTGAAACTAAACGGAGAAAAGCAAAAGACGAAAGAAATATTCCAGAACCGTTTTCAATATTTGAAGCAATAACACTAACATACGGATTTTGATAAATACCCAATGAATGGGAAAGTAGAAGCTTTAAACTGAGGGGTAGTGCATTACTAGGAGAGACATAATGGACTGAAATTAAATATGACTTTTTCTTGATGCACCTTGCTTTAAATGTATCTGAAAACAGTAAAGTAGTCAAGTTCATATGATCATGATATTCAAAATTTTAAGTGGCAACAAATGAAATAAATACGAGTTTCATGAGTTTGATTTTAAATTTAACTTGTAGAAAATCTAAAAGGAGATGAGAAGAAAGGTTATCAATTACGCGGACAATGGTTGCCAAGGAGGGCTTTGACAACGTTTTGATTTATAAGTGATCATTAATGGAACAGGGGATTCAGGGAGGTAAAAGCAATAATATAATGTCACATCATGGCACACCTAACACTTGGAACACTTCGTCCTATGCAAAATAACGTAAAAAAAGGTAACAGTGATAATCATTTCTAAATTCAGGCTCTTCAATTTAGTCAAAATGACTTATAATTTAAACTGAACCTGATCAATTTTTGATTCGTCTCCTTACGTAAGTCGATCACTCTCTACTATCGACTTCTAACAGAAAAGTATTATTCGTTAAATTCCTCTAAAAGGGGATCAATATACACCTGAATTTAATATTTAAAACTTGAAATGTATGCCAGTACTCAAATCATATTTCGAATTTTACATAATTTCAGGAATTCCTTTTTTAGTAAGTGCTTTCAACCAATTTAGGCACCAACTTTTAGTTCTTAATTGTTTTTCAAATAAACCTCTTGCAGTACTCCCCTTACTCTTATCAGACCAACTGATAACTAAATCATCTGGCGCCCTAGATTGATAGACTCTCGAAAGTAATTAACCTTCATTCTGATTTCACCAATGTAAAAATCAGTGGACATTTGTCCCCTTCCTATGCAAGTAAAAATATCGTTATTTTCGCATGACATAATTTACATAACGCATAATAGAAATGAATATAAGTCAGCATATGATAAGATCTGGAAATGATGATAAATTTATAGAATCAAGCAACAAAGAGGACTGATTGAATTTGAAATTCAAATATTCAAAACTGCACTGTAGGGAGGTCAGCTGATGCTTGTTGTCATCCTATTTCCTCTTCTTACTTGATTGATCCACTGTTGCTCGGCCTGCAACCCTTTTCAGAATTTGTACTAATTAGTCCGAACCTCATAATACCTCATTTATTATTCCAACTGGTTGAATTGATGATTTCTTTGTTTCCACTAATATTAAAATACATCTTTCTCGATACAGATATACACACGCCTCTTGCACACATAAACATTTATTAACTTACCTTTGCAAACATTTTGTGCTTCAACCTCTTCAAGATACGTCGTGTTATTTCTTAAATTTGATAAAATATCTTAGCAATTTATTGCTAGAATTTGACTTTCTGCTTCCTTCTCTCATACTGATTCTTAAATGTTTAAAAAATAATCAGGTTCTATTATAAAAATTCAAATCTCCGCAGGAAGCGGAAAAGTCTAAGCAACGATATCAAGTGCCCTTTGTTGCTTACCAATTAATCACCTTGTTAATAATAAATTGTGGCACTTTAAAGAATACCCTTAAAGTGATATGTCTGTAGAAGTCTCCATAAAATAAATTTAAGCTTAATCTTCATTTCTATTCTGATCGAACTGGCCTATAAGAATATTTGGAATTACGATCAAAATTAAATTAATAGAGCTGTAACTGTTAGCACTATTTTTTCATTTCACGAAATTTCGGAGACATATGGGAAATTAATTCATAAATTAATTTGATTTCAAATGCTACCTATATTCTGAAGGTTTCAGTGATGAGAAGTTATTTTGTAAATACAAAATTCAGTTGTGATTTGCTGTATTTAGTTAAAAAATTTTTGATATAAGAAGCAATCTTTCTTGCAGTCTATTTTACAATAATAAAAGAAATTCTATATCCTCCAGTCTTTTCTTATCAGAATTTGAAAGAAATGAAAAAGAATAATTCTCAAATAAATGAATTTGAAGTATTTTTATTAGTTGACCAAGAAACCGGTGATGGTCATGCAATTTGATCGTTAACTAAAAATGATGTAATTAGCTTATGACCCATATGCAAAACCCTAAATAATTCCTTTGAGAGAGGTAGTAAAACAGATAATTTGAAGTATATGTAATGCATCACAGAAAAAAAAGTAGTAAAGCTTAAATCAAATTTTATAAAGAAATGTCTTAAATGAAAGTGTTTGCTACATTTCATTGTGTAATTTAGACCTGAAGTTTAAAGAGTAGTTTTAAAATACTGATTCTGAATAAGAGTATAAGTAAAATCATTTCACTTCCTAGCTAAACAGCTAAAAAAAAGTAGGAGAAATAAGTTAAAGAAAACGCTGACTAAAAAAAAGTGGTGACACGAAATTTGCAGTCTTACAGAACTATTAGTAAATTTCAGTTCTAAAGATAAAATGAACTGTACAAAGAGGATTCAGATGTTCAACAGATTAAAAGACTTAAGGTTTTAATAATATGAAAGTCATTACAAATGGTTCGTGAAGTCTTCATATTTTCATATTATTAATTGCGAATAGTTCTTGAAGGTATTCCGATATTTGATTTAGAAAACAGAAAGAATTTCAATGGAATACTTATCGTTCCACTCTCTTTGCATTGACAATTAATCAAAGAAATTCAATTTGTGAGAAGTTTGGAGAGAATAACCTGATGCTGATGGCGATGGTGGTGCACATTGGGATTTGCTGTCGGACACGCAGGGGAAAGCGTGGAAAGCCGTCTCTAGACACTTCGATTCCGAATTCGCTGCCTCGGTTGTGGACAAAGTTGCTGTTCCTGGATGTAACCGAGGTGCTGTGGAATCACACAGGAACTCAGATTTGATCAGATTCGGACTTGATAAAGCACCCATTCTCGGGAGCTGCTTGATATCGACAGCTTCGGCATTCTCTCCCGCATTCTCCATCTTCGGAGTTTTTCCGGATATTCCGGAGAAAGCATTGTTTTCCCTGCGGGTCCCAATCAGAGATTCGATATCAAATGACTGCATAAAAGGCATGCAAAGTGATTGCCGGAATCTACCTTCACGTCCAGCAGCGAAACAACCCAACGTCTCCTCTTCCTTCCAAAAGTTTACGGTAATTTCTGGGTCGTTCGTATGGCTCAACTTTTGCTTATGAATGAAAAACCCCGCCTTCGGCGAATCCTCCGCAACCAATAGATTCAGAGAACAGGAATATAGAGGCACTTGAAGAGAACTCGTTCTCCTGCCATCCCTTCGCTATTGTCGGGCCTCAGCTTTACTTATTTTAATCCTTTTTTCCCTGCTACGGATTAAACTCAAATTAAACAAGCACCTTTCTTCTTTCTTTCTTTCTTTTCCCTCATAATTCCTCTTAATGCTTCTCCTCCTTAGCCTTGGCACAATTAAGGCCCGTTCGGCAGATCAATCATTCTTGTCAGTAATTAACAGCAGCAGTATCAATGAGACTTCATCTACATAATCTGACGGCAATTTAACTACTCTTACTTGTCTCCTCCTCTTTCTCCAACATCTTATGACCATAATCATTTCATTATCAATTATTTGTCTCTCTGAACGGTGTGTAATAAAACAGGATTAGATGCAGTGCTGCGGGAATGAATCGAATCATTCATGAATCGGACCAAAGAAGAAGATTCAGCAATCTAAATACTTGAAGCCTTCAAAACAGTTTCATGCTAGCAGCGAACCATCGGTTACAGTACACGATAATAGTTGTTTATACAGAGGAAGATACAGTTTATATTACTTCAAGTTCCGAAAGGTCGCATTATTTTCAATTCCTGGCCACAGTAATATTCGCGCTACTCTTGATTGAATAATAGGGCACCAGTACCAAAAGATCAACGGTATTTGGTATAAAATCGCTATAGGAATGAAAGAGTAATCTGCTGAAAATGATTTCTGTAATGATGTTACATATGTCTCATGGAAAACGATTAAAACCCCACAAAGAATTCTGTTTATTTCTCATTTCCAATTAATACTAATTCTAGCCTAATTTTCATCTTCCCAATTATTGCCAAGCCAAATATTTTACAGTCCAAGTATTGCAACCAGTCAATAAGTAGTGCATTTCTTTTTCTCCCGGATTTGTGAAAATTATACCTTCATCTCAACTATTATGCAGTAAGCAAGTAAATAATCTCCTTAACCTAATTATAGGTTTTTCTAAAAAAGTACAACTTTCATCATCTTTATACTAGTTGATGCCTTAAATCAGTGCCTTCATACTTGCCAAATATTCATCGGCACCTGCCTGTTAACAAATACGATGTTGAACCGAAGGATGAGTCTCCTCCACCTGTCGATGTCCCCTAACCCTTTTACTCTCGTTACTATCTGTCCGTAAATTATGTTTCCACACATGTCGCTAAATATATATAACTTTACAACATTAAATGGCCATAAAATCGTTGTACCGATTTGCTTTTGGACGCCGGAGGCCTTTTGGAGTCCTAAAATTATTCCCTCCTTACTCCATCAGTCATAAAACCATATTTTGCATTTCGGCACCCAGAAGACCCAACTGCCCACTTCCGCTGTTATCGGCGCCCAAAAGGAGAAAGGTGAGACAGGGAGGAAAATGAAATTTTTATTTTGGGATGTAATGTATCCAATAACAAATACATCACACCTGACTATTGTGTGTCACTTTACAATCAACAACAATTATTCAACTTCTCTTCCTTACAAAATTAAGCCAACATTTATTCACATAATCATAGATACAAAAGCACGACATCGATATGGGAAGAGGGGGGATGGAATAAGAATTAAAAATTAATGAATTTTATTGATTCACCTTCTTATGTTCGTATAGCTAATACATTAAAAAAGAAAAAAAGAGAAAGGAATAGAGTGACAAAAAGTGCTGGTTCATAAAGAAATAAGAATTATTCTACGAAACTCACAAATACTGGAAAGGTAAACAATCCAGAAAGTCCGATTTGCGAAGAATATTTCAGAGTTCCCCTAAAACCGATTTAATGAAAATCTTGCTTGTGAACATATTCCTCAGCATATCCATCGTTTGGGATATGACAATTTTGGGCGCATGTGTATAGCATCAAAGTAGCCCAGTCAATACTCTTACCGAGGTCATCAACGCCAATAAGTGCCAAAAGATGAGGCATAAGTTGAAGCTCAAACTGACGCTCTGACCCACACAGAGAACACGGTGGAATAGCTCCAGGTGGTGGTGCGTGATCAGTGGCCAATAACGGTTCACCACCACGACTATAACGCAACACTTGCTCCGGATTCATCGCTACAACCTAAAAATTTATTCGAAGATTTGAACAGCTGAAGATAAGGAAAATTTCGTTTATGATTCAAAGGTAATTTTGCAGTTTATATAAGCAATGGATAATATTTTCTCCGTAAACTCCATAATATTTCTTATAAAATCTAACGCCTGTTAAGTTACCCATTATATCCAAAATTTTCATCTTTTTACCTAGTTCAGACTTCCAAAGAACTTGGAATACGGAATACACCCATCATTACCATAAAAACTATCCGCTGATTTTAGTGACACACCTTATTAAAAAATTTGAAAGCGCTATCCTTGTCAGCGAAATCTTCTAAATCCTCCAAGTCACCATTGCCTGAATCGCATGGACTCTGAAATAGTTTAAAATTCCCAAAAACTCTGTTGTTGTCACTAACTGAAATAGAATAATGTCGAGGAATACATAATGAAATGGAAAAAAAAAGAAAAAAAAACATGAATCATAAGGGAATTTGAAGCTGGCAAGCAATCCAGACTAAGAAAGAGAAATAACCGAAACATAGCATGACTGACTTCAGAGTTTCTATAATTTCCCACAATATGACTTACATCAAAGTCCACTTAGTGAAATAAAACTTCCAACCTTGTTCCACTATGAAAGTTCAAAACATAACAGTAAATCTTAGTCGAAATTTTTTTTAAGGAATACTTCGATAACCTTATGCTTTTTTATATATTGTCTGTATTCCTCCATACGCTTCTCGACACTACCGTCATCACTGTCACTGTTTTCATCACTACCATCGTCATCATCATCATCACTGTCAACGTGACTACTACGTGGCAAGTGCTCTGTAGCCATTTCAATTGCATACTCCGGAAAAACAAATGCATTTGTTGCAAAACTTCGTTTGCGTTTTACCCAGCTATTGTCATCGTTGCTGGAAAAATTCCTAAAGTTTAAAGAGAAAAGAATGCTCTTCCATGAACCCACTCTCCTTTATTTTTGGCTATTTGCACTTCTACATTAAAACTTACTTTTCCATGTTAATTGCAGAAAGATGTTGGTTAGCTGAATTTTGTTTACAGCATTCTCTTTTATGCGATGAGCTCCAATCAATGGTTTGATGCTCGCGGCTACAGTACCTGAAGGCTTTTACTATTTCTATTCATTCCCTTATGCGAAAAATGAAAGGTTCTACGATTATCTCGAGAAAGGATTTAAGACATGGACCAGCGTATTTCCTCAATAAAAATATATAAGAATAAATCGAAGGAATGAGATGCTTCTGAACGGGGAAAGAACGCATAAAAGGTACCACGTAGATTCACAACGTCCACATTTCTTCGTAGCATTACAGCCACAGATTTGGCATAGATGAGGGTAAGTTTGCTTCCAGAATGGATCCGGAATATCACCTTCTAAATCAGGATCGATAGGTTCTTCAGAAGCGTAAAAATCATTAAATCTTGATAAAGTGCACCGGAAAGCGCGAACGTTACTGGCGTCATTACTCTGAAATACTGTTTTGCTCAAGTCTATTTCGTTAGACAAATTTTTGAGAAAAACATTTTTTAAAGAACATAAAAAGCAACCGAATATAGAAACATAATATCGACAGTTTCGTAACTCACCTGTGAACATTGTGAATTTCGACAAATAAAGAAAAATAAGGTACGATGAAACGAATAATCCTGATCATCTGGACTCGTAGCATAAACTTGAGTCAAAAATACCATTGGCTTTTCACACACCTAAAGAGCACGTTTCATTTCTCACTGTTTCCACATATTAATGCTCCACTTTCAATTTTCAGGAACTTATTACTTTTAAGGATATAAATATTGTCTCTGAATACTAACAATTGAATTATGACTTCTTAAAGAGAGATATGTTTTTATAGAATAAGGTAGAATTTTCAAAACCGATACTCTCTTCTCATTTATTAACCACAGCCTCTTACATTTGAAAACGAAATGTAATAATACAAACTCGGCAAAGAAGGAAGTTACTAGGTGGAAGATTGACAGGATTCAACCAAGCGGGCTTACCACCAATTTTACCCAGTGGCATATAATGTGATAACAAGCGATAGGAAAGGTGAGGCTCAAGTACATTTCCAAACCCCAAATATACCGGACATCCTGCAATTGTAAAATAAAACAATTCAAGTTAATCTTTTAAGTAATGTTACCTTGTTTGGAAAAAATGACTTCCTATGATTTAACAATTTTCAGAGCCTGGCATGTTCCATTTTAATTAAAAAATCACTCTTTTGTTTAAATGTAATTGTACAGTAAAAAACTAAACTATTCATTTAGTCCACTGAGAAAATAAGGATGAGCTTAAGTGATCTGTAATAAAAACTCCGACCTTGCCAAATAATATAAGAAATATTTCTTCATAGTGTAACTAATCAACGTACTAGTTTTGCAGTATGCTAACTAGCGCACGATAAATAAGGTTTAATCGGATTGCTCCAATTTTTCTAACATGGTTTATATAAACATAACAGAAGAGAATCTCCCACAGAATGCGAAAGTTGCGCTGTTATATGTACTATAGAATCCATCTTTAAGACATCTCGGCTTGAAAAAGTCTGAGAGGTAACACAGGAATATCTGGTAGATGAACAATTCATACTACGAGTAAATTAGCTCACTTGGTAAAGTCGTCTTTGCTGTCATAATCGTTGTTATTCTTCTTTTTCTGGTTTTACGTCGGACTGATAAGCTGTGTAGACGAATAAAAAGAGCAAAATGTGAACAAGTACAACGGCGAGAATCGCGGAGTACAAAATTGATTTTTGACTGTCGTAACCAAGCAATGCTGCGAATTTATAGAAGTAATAAACAAATAATCAACATTCAGATAATAATTCACTTTTCGCATTGAGAAATCTCATGTAAAATGATGGTAAACAGCTCGTCCGACTTAAATTTTACATGAAATCGAAGTCTGTTCATGGAGTTTCAGATATCACTCCAAAGTCTTTCAAATAAGTACATTTCACTACTCTGAACAGACAAACTACCCATGCAGCATTATACATAAACTGTGCAAATCTAATGCACCTTGACTAATTGTAGTGCAAAACACCTCATACTCATATTATTCATTCTCACTTATTCGAATCCTTTGCAGCATTTTTATTCATATGCTGGGAACCACTCCATAAATTACAACAAATATTTACCTTCAAAAAAGAACTTTTTTAAAAAGAACATAGATCCCAGTGGGACTACTATAATTGTCAATGAGTAGGTAAGCAAATTTTTCACCGCTGTTTGAACCGTTTCGTCACGAAGATTAGGAATAAATTGGTCCATCAAATGATTACAACACCAGATGGTTCAACCTCAAACTGATGAAATCCTAGAAAAATATAAATTGCAAGGTGGAACGAAATCTCTGAAAAGGTAAAACATTACCCTGTCTAGTAAATTCAGTAAATAACATACAACCACCCTGAGCTCTATTCCCATTTTAAGACAAAACACTCCTAAATATAAAACCGGCAAAACGGGATCTCATCCTGAGAACAAAACACGGTGAAACGATGATTTTATCACTGCAATTCCAATTCACAAAATACCGATAAAATAAGATATATTCAACAGCTAGTTTCCAACTAAAAATTGCGATGAGAACCAGTAAAGATTATTTAAATAGTTATCCACAACTATACAATAACTTCTCGGCTAACGGAATGTTTGAAAACTGACCGCAATTTTCAATGCACAAAGGAAAAAAATGCGTAACTAATATATTCCGAAACCATATACGAAGCACAATTTCTGCATTTCCATCAAATCGTAGTCATTTTTAGATTTCAGTACCATTTCAAAAAAGTTCTCATTTGTTATGATGGATAATCATTCAATATTACAATTTAATGAATATATCATTTTTTATCACTCCTGTACTTTTCAGTTAAAATTGTTTTCAAACAACAATTATACGAATAATCTCTAATCAAATTTGTATCAGAAATGTTTCCAAGAAATGAAAAATTAAAACCGACAATACATAGATTACATACCGGAAAACTTTTAAGCAACTTGCAAAATGCAATTTCAGATTTAGGCAACATGACGGAGAACAATATACTTTATGAACAACTCAATTGCAATTCTAACGTTTGGAATATTATAACTGAAACCTTGAAATCATAAGCTGTAAAATAGGTTAAAAATAATTTTATCATAATATAAAGGTGTTATAATAGAAACATTCACTTTACACAACCTTTAATATAAATTAGATATCTCTAATAACTAAGCACAAACAACTTTCAGCTTCCATGGCTTATTTATTCCTGTTTTTTAAAGATTTTCTGGAGTTCCGCATCCCTCTTTTCTTCTTTATACGCTACATAGACGAATAAAGCGATAACCAAGTACACGACTAAAGCAGCAAGAAGAGCAGCAGGTATAAGAGCAGAAGATGGTGCCCATCCGGCCCGATCTAGAAATATTATAGTTGATTTGGAAAAATTAAATCCACTACGAAATTTAGAAATAATTCCTCAGTAAATCAATTTTTACGCTTTCCAAAGATGTGAAGTAAAAATTTTTTTCTGGGGTGAAGCAGTTCATGTAGCAAATATATGTGTGCCATTGGTGAAAAACCAAAAAAATCCAATGAAGTACGCGATAACGAATAAAAAGCGAACAATTACCTTTATCACTATTCTAAAATCACAATTTGGAGTAAGCTCCACATGGACTTATAAGTGAGCAAAATCAGACAGCCTCCTGCTCCGCGAATTCAATCATTTGGCACTGTAAATGTAGTATGGTTGAATTGATCCGAACAAAAAAATGATGCTCACCTTTAATGAAAAGATAGAAACAATACATCGCAATGAATGGTAGAGTAAACATCAGTAGGCTGTATTTGACGAGGTTATAAAAAGCTACTGTTTGCATATTTGATCGAATCATGCATTCCTTGTAAGCATCCTTAAAATCTCACATGTTTTTAAAAATAAAAATGTGACTCCCATATGTAAAAGAATTACGATTATTGTGATTTATAGAGAAAAAAAAAAAAAAAAAAAGAAAAAAAAAAGAAGAACAAATTTTAGGAATTAATCTTAGTTTTATAGCAAAAAGCAAAAATTAAATCGCCGAAAAATTTCTATTTTTATTTTAGTTTTTTTTTTTTTTTTTTTTTTTCTTTCTATGATAAAAATCAAAATTAATGAAAATTAAATATGTTAGTAACTGAATGGAAATGGTGTTGTAGGCAAATTTTTTTTTTTTT
>PQVD01003055.1:249-17344 GCA_003012265.1 Setaria equina
TCATACTTTTTTTTTTTAATGTCTTTTCTTCCTCTGTAAGCTATTTGATGATACTTCTCTCGCCGAATTCAACTTTAGTTCTTTTTTTTTCGACGTTCTCGAATGGTCTCGAGAATTTCAAGTACATTACTGCACATTCATTAATTTAATCAACTGTTGTTGTGGTATTAATTGCTCCCTTTTTTCCTTTTAAAAATGTGAATTTTTTTTTTTTTTTAAAAATTCAGAACTTGAAATAAATCAGTAATTTAAATTGCTAAAAAATAATTTTATAAACTAAGGAAATTCTAAAAAAAATTTCTAAAATCTGAATTTTTTCATTTCGTTTTTTTTATTATCGTTTTGCAAGATGAAATGGTAGGAAATATTTGGGGCGATTAATTATGCTTATTTTATTCTTCCATTCTCACCTGGTGGATACCCGAATTGACATAGCAAATTCAAATTCACCCTATCCTTTCATCATCTAAAGCGTTTTTCAAAAAAGTTAAAAAGGTGAATTTTGCAAAATAATCCATGTCTTCTCAAATAATATTCTAATATTGACATATTAGTTGAGAAAAAAAGTTCTGAAATGATAGAAAAGCTATTAAAATTAGCTTGGGAAAATCTACTGCTGGTTGTAGCATCTTGTTTCCTATTAATCTAGTTAAGTTTTTCTATTAGATATTGGTGCGATATCTTTGAAACATTTAATAGAATGTTGCCAACACTACTCCAATGAAAATGTATATGGAATAATCATAATTCTAGTTCTATTTTATCCTTTATCAGTTATCAGTTATGTGTACAGTTTTGCGAGCAACTATAAATCTTAATTAGCAATTAATGACGCAAAATAATTTGGCCATTCTTGACTAGTCAGTGTTTGTCATTTTTTTTCCAAACATTATTAAATACATTCAGTAATATTTTCCAAACATACCTGATACTGATTTACTAAATTAAAATTTTAACAGTTGAATCACTTGAAGATTCCAATTTGACTAAGCCAAAAATAACAAGTTATAAGTAATGATTTATATTAATACCAACTAAAACATTCTGATAGCTTTTTGAAATTCGAAATACTAAATCTTATTGCACTTTTTTTTTTCAATTTTTTAAAAATTTTTTTTAAAATTTTCAACAATTTGTACGTGTTAAATTTGTTCAAAAAAATGGTTTCAAAAAGAATGTGAGTAATAATTGCTCATAAAGAAAAATTGAATTATTTAGTAAAAGAAAATAATGAGTAATTTTTGCTTGCTGTTATACTTTAATATTTACTATCGCTGTTAAATGCAACAGTCATTTTGAAGTTAAGCGAGTTCTTCACAATTTAATTTTCAACTAACTTTATTTGTTTTCTCGAGGCTACCATCGAGAACAAATGCAAATGTTACGGAAAGTTTAATTTCTGAACTGTACGATGATGCTTTGTTCAAATGAAATAATGGATTCAGCAGCAAGAAGATATTTTTAGTACATATTTTTTAGTACATTATATATAGCAGTCCGATATTTTCAGGATTCAGAAGGCAGCATCCATAATTTGTATTCATAACAAAAGTAGCCGCCGAATCGTTTTCTTGTTTACTTTAATTTTCTGCCATTTCGTTTGTTTCCATTGCATCCCATTAGTGATAGCTTTAGAACAAATTTAACTATTAATCAACTTAGACAAAAAAATTTTTGTAATTTCATGAGCCCTTCGGTAATTGGCAATTTAAAAAGTCTGCCCAAATTTGCAACTAATTTATCAATGGAATCCAAACGTGAAATTCTCTTCCAGTGTCAAATTTCTCGAAATAAAATGACAAATTAAAAATCAAAATATATATCATAAACATGCAAAACAAATTTGGCACTCTTTTTTTTGTGATCAAAAAACTTTTCCTATCTTAAATGAAATGTTTGTTTCTTGAAATTACTACTAATTAATTAACAGATTTCTAATACTTCTAATTCCAGTAGTAGTTTTCCTTGATGCTCCTATAATTATTATCATTACTATTTTTAGTTCTGCAAATACTGAAAGGGATATTTGAGAAATGCATAAATATGACAGTGCGTATGAAATTTTGAATTACAGATTAAATGAAGCATTACCTTTTACTTATCACATACATCCTGTCATGTTTCTCATTAGGTGACAGTATCACGTATGGACGGATAACTAGTCGAGCAATGGCACCTTCATTAGCACTCATCCAAATCGGTAAAATTCCAACACACAATTCTAATATTTGCTTATTTACTCAGCAAATCTATTTTAAATCGTTGTAAAAAAAAGAAAAGAAAAAACAATTTCGTTTGCTATGGTAAAGAAAGTGTCCAAAGGAGAAAAGGGAAAAAAAATGCAAATTTTAAAATTTTATAAGTAAAATATACAAGAGCTAATTAAATTATACCCTTTAAAATACAATGCAAATAATCTAACCTTATTAAACAGTTTAAAATTTTAGCGCAAGATATACGGCATATCGAGAATCAAGGTTATGCTTATAAGTTGAAAGATGAATATTGCACTGGATCACTTATTTCACGCCAAGTTGTTATCACTGCCGCTCACTGTATTCGCAAAAAATCTAGGTTTACTGCACATCATTAATTACCTAATTTAGCTGCTTGATTACTAACTTTAAAATACACAATTTTTAGTTAATTTATTGTGGAGTGGGTCAATATAATAGTAATCATTACTCATATTAATTCTAACAAATTTAAACGTATTTTCTGCCATAAAACAAAAAAAGAAACAGAAACTCATAATCGATTATTTTTTATAGATTCATGTTGATGATCAATTTTTTGGAGAAAAAGAAATTATTACTTTTTCGAACTGTGAGAAAGTATCACATATTTCGACAATCGGTTTTCTTTTTTTTAATTTTTCAATTCCTGAGTGACAGATGTAACATGTAAACTGTCCAAAAGAAACATTGAAAATGTTGAAAGAGTGCAAATTAGAAGTTTAATTAGTTAATTAAAGGTATTTAACATTACAGTCAGGTGAGGATGTAGCTTTACTGCTTCTTAATAAACCGATCAAAGTTTGTGAGCCAAATGATCCACAGCACGAACGTGTGGGAATCGTAAAATTACCAATCGGTAATGCACGTTATCACTGGACAGATAGTGATGTAAAATCCGCAGAATGTACAATGTTTGGCTACGGAAAGCATGAAGGTTAGACGTTTTGCTACTGTTATATTTACGTATGGATGTTATTCCACGCTATGCCAAGTGATAAATCTCACGTCTTATTTTCGGATGTTACGTTTATTTTTTGCAATTATACTAATTTATCGAAATTCAGGACACAGCAAAATTGATTTTCGTTTGCGTAGTATGCAGGTTAGTCTAACTACGTCAACTGCTCTCATCACCAATCTCACTAGTATCCAGAAAATTTGTTCCGTAAGTCATTCCCAATTTATAGCGATAAATTTTTGTCATAAGGTAATTATTTTAGTTTGAATTTATATTTTCAAAAAAAAAGATTCGAGTGAAGCAGATGAAAAAAGGAAGAGGGGAGTTTTCTGAGGATCTCAATTTTAAAAATGTTTAAAAGTAATTTCTATAAAGGGTGATAGCGGAGGGCCAGTAGTATGCAATCGTGGAAATACGCCTTACTTAATTGGTATAACAACTTCTGTCATCTCGTCAAGAACCTCTAAAATACCGCAATTATGTCGACTTCGTACACCTGATGGAGAGGTATAGTTCTCGACACTTGTCAAATATTTCGTATTTGTTTGCATCCAAAACTTTAACAGATATCTCTCAGTTTTTATGATGAATAATCATATCGTAAAAATTATTTTTTCTTACTTTCCCATTCCTAAAGATTATTTCGAAATTAATAATTTTACAGTATGCGGTAGTAACAGCTGCTAAATTCTATGATGTTCGTAAAGGTGTCCCACAAATTTTACGATTTCTAAATGTTCACGGACAGATTAGCAATATGTTAAGCGATTACTGGAAATGCTTTAAGGGAATTCATCGGCAATGAAATCTTTGATGAAACATATGATTTTTTTTTTTTTTTTTCATATCCCGTTACAGTTAATGAATTTGTTTTTAAAGCATTTTGTGACGTGTTGATTGATGAATCGTACCCTATGAAAGTGATTTTAAGGAAAATTATGCAGAAAAAAGGTGGGACAATTTAAGGAGAAGCTACATAGAGATTAATGATAATGAAATTCAAAGAACTGATAAATGATTGCAAAGCTTATCCCAGATTTAACAAATATTCGTAGCATAGGTTTACCACTTTTTTCTTATATCCCACGTCTTTTTTACGAGATACGGCCCACAACTAAGCTTCTCGGACTGACTAATTTTGAAAACCGGCTCTCATAGCTTAATAAATTTTGTCTCACGATTTACCCAAATTTTCATCCGTAACATGAAGTTTAAAAATAAGTAACAAATTACTTCCATCTTCCAAAAACTGAAAAATAAATCACCAATTAGAAATTACTTTAGAAAAGAACGTGAACCATGGTGGCTAGCTATTTGCTTGAATAGCATGCTCCGAGTGATCGTAATCCATCTTCGTGATAGCTCGTTATCCAGGATACGGAGTTTCATATTATAAGATGGAATACCCAAGCAAAAAATAAAGACAAGCCATAGAATTACAATTTAGTCCTCTAAGATAAATGGCTCCCGGCGTGATTTCAAGAAACAAGCGTGCGTAAATAGTCTAGCAACTTACGCACGTGAACTCTAACCCAATTATCAATGTACGGATGTTATTTCAAAAACTCAAAAACTAAGGGATATGAAAAAGGAGAGATTTCTCTACCGGAATTCATAGCAATTTTAATTTATTATGTTTTATGTTTGCAGAAATAAGAATGTAACAAAAAGAGTAGGCAAAGTTTAAAAAAATTTAATAAATGAAATGCAGAAAATAGTTTGATCCTGAAATTACATGTTTAAATATAACGAAACCTGCGATAAACAAATGTAGAAAGAAAACAAACGGGAAGCAACATCTATATTGTAGTACTCGTTTCAAAGACGAACAGTGGAGATTTAGTCAAAAACGTCATAGACGGCGAATATTTCATTAAGAACATGGTGGAGATGCAAATCATCCTTTTAGAAGAAAGTATTATCGATTATTTATTTTTCAGTTACACTCAACTATTCGTCTCCTAAAAAATATCCACGAATACCCTTATTATACATCAACAAAATTGACTAATAAATTAGCTGTTCCGTAAGGTGGAAACTGTTGACTGACATAAAGCGATTTAGAGAGCAGTTTCATGTTCTTCAGCTTTCTTAAATGCTTCGTAAGCTGTTTCGTTCATCAGCTCTTTCAGTTCATTTGCATTTTTTATCTGCAATTTGTACAACCAACCTGAAATTAAAAATCTGAATGGTTCCATATGAAGTAAACTCCTTTAAAAGTCATACTATTAAACTGCAAAGTGAAATAAAATACATTCATTCTTCTCCAACCCAACCATTTCCTTACTCTCCTGAAGACAAAAACAGTTATTTTTAACATCTAATTCAAAACCATTAAATTTCCTAACCAATGAATAACCACAGACTTAATTTTTTTTATTTGAAAGATTAAAATATACGTTACCATCACTAAAGGCAGATTTATTAATCAATGATGGATTGTTTTCAATTTCTTTATTCCTTTCCATAACAGTTCCAGAGATAGGTGCACAAATATCTGACGCTGCTTTTACACTTTCTACAGTTCCAATTGAGTCCCCTGCATGCAATTCTTTTCCAACTTCAGGCAGTTCTGCGTAAACAATATCACCAAGTGCTGCCTGAAAAATCTTTTCTATTACTTTAACAAAAGGGTGGTCTCAACAAATCCACTTTAATCTAAATATGGGTTTTTGAAATGAGAAAATGCACTTAAATCAACATTCAACTAATGTTTTAAGTGCATGATGCAGAAGTAATATCACTAAGTCATCCTGTCCAAAAAAGACAACTAAATAAGGGCTCTCATTAAAACGAAGCATCACATATTATTAACCTTTCAAATGATCTAATAATCTGTTCATCAAAAGCACCGAACCTGCGCAAAATCACTGATTCCAATAACTGCTGTATTACCTTCGACGAGGACCCATTCATGTTTTTTTGTATAATACCGACCTTTAAATATGCTTTTATGAACAATTCATCCGTTTAAATTTTTCAGAGTTTCAACTAGAACTTACATTTATTTACTTTTGTTTACACATTACACACCACTAATTTAGCAGTAAAGTTTAAAATCCAATCTTATACAGCGATTAATCATGATGAAAGGATTTGGACAAAAAAAAAAAAAAAAAAAAAAGACCACTATGCCACAAAATTTCAGACGGATAGCGCTATCGCAGCTGATCACTACCAGTACTGATTACACATAGCGAAACAATAATAAAGTCTCTCTAAGCAGTGAAAAAATGAGGAATAACATACCAGCGAATAAGCACTGCGATGTAGTAATGGTACGGTAGAGAGGAGTAATCAGTGATTCTGATGAGATAACAAATGAAGAAAGCCTCTGAAGTGCTCGTGTCCAGTACACTACCATATCTGTAAAAAAAAAAAAAAGAAAACACTATGGTGAATTATCCAGTGACTATAGAAGAATGATGAAAAGATGGCAAAATTCTGACGGTTAAAAATACATCAATAATATAGTATTATCAAAGAAATAAGATAGAGACCGCTTTTCTACATTTCCAGTAGTTTTTAACAGTCATTAATCCATACATTTACAAGTTTAATAATTGCTATTTGCTAATTTACTTTTGTTATGGGAAATAAGAGATTATTTTCTCACACCAATCAATTTTTTTTTATTATGCAATGTAGAAATCAGATTGTTTGCCAAACAGTTATTTTTTCATTTTCCAACACATATCTCTATCACAAATTTGTCTTTACTTATTCCAATATATCAACGCTAACAGCTAATAAGAATGGAAATAAAGAACTGATTTCATTACCAAAAATAACAAATGATACTATCAGTAGTCCAACATGATCAGTCTTTATGACATTTTCTAGTTTCTCAGTCAGGTTAACCAGTTAATGTCTCAGCAATGTTAGCAGTAGCTTATTCGTTAGTGGTTGGCATAACTAAATTATCAGTTATCTGCGATTATCATTTCTGAAAATGCCAAGAATTACTGTCATTCTTTGTTTCTTGTAGTAAAATCAATATTAATTGAAAGACTAACATTTTCACTTCTTTGCAGGTGATTGGCCAATACTCATGAAGCAACGATTGTACAAATAGGGAAAAGCTAAATTATCCGAAAGAAAGAGATAGAAGTGAGCTGGTTGTTCAAGAATAGAAACAAATTGGCGTCTAGAAGAAGGATGAGCACGGCTATAGGTATCAATATCTTTGCTATTTCTGAGACAGAAAGGATGCTGCTGTTCACACAGCTGATCGTATTTTGAAGAGGAAAAAGGAATAGATATAGTGTTACTTAACAATCTTTTTTTTAATAAGTAAACCAAAAATGGTTGAAATTGATGCAGAAATAATCCGTTTCGGACGGAATTCCGATGTAAAATTTTTTGCTGTTTGTTTTGTTTCCGGTATGCTTGAAGAGACCAGAAAACTAGAAATGGATATGAAGCGCTTTTTTACTTCTTTTGAATTTTAACATTATTTGGAGCTAATTCATTTAGACTATTTTATTTCAGTTTAATAATTAAAACGTTAGTTTGACTGCATGACAAATAAAACACCAAGATTGAAGTATAAATATTACCCAGTGCTACTGTTGCTGCTGTTGCATTTTTTTTACCTCGCATATAATTTTGATAAAACGAGGTTATTTTTTTAAAGTAGTTAGAGGTAAATCTTTTTTCTNNTTTTTTTTTTATTTAAGTGGAATGGTTTGTTGGATGTCTTCTTGGCTTATTACATTCGCTTATCGTAAACTATGTGTACAGGATTGTGCCGGAGCCATATATGGATGAAATTTTCCATGTAGATCAAGCACGACGTTTTTGTACATTGAATTTCACGTCAGTTTATAATTATAATTTTGCTCATCACTTCCTTTACAGACAAGACAATACTCTTTTATCTGCTATTGTAGTTTTGGAAAATGTGACAAAAACACCACGCAAAGACTTTTGCAATTTTGTCAGATAAGTTTATATAAATAGTGGTTATTATTCGGATATGTTAGGTTTGCTGAGTATTTCTGTAATTTAAGAATGCTTGAAATAGGGATGAATATAAGTTTTAACTTATGCTTAAGTAGAACTTGCGTTGCTTCCTCTGTTTGTTTAGAAAAATAATTAGTAGAACCAGATTAGATAATTTCGTATTTCCTTGTTTTCATCATTGTTTTACTTTTTTTTTTCACTTCATTTACTTTATGGTTGAAGATAGGAATGTTTTCAGATGGAATCCGAAAATTACAACACCGCCAGCTTTATACATACTTTCACTGCCATTTTTCTGTGGCTTTGAAAGATATACGAATTCTGCTTTGATTCCCTTTACTTTTGTTGGTTGTATTCAGTTCCGAAAACTTTTCTGGAAACCTGCGTCTGGTTTAAATTTTAAATTTCTTGAATTTATGCTGAGCTCACTAACTATCCTGCTACTTCCTGTACTTTTTCATTCGTCACTCTTATATTATACAGATTTGTTATCATTAACAACACTATTGTGGGCTACTTCTTTTCAGCCTGGTGTGCTATCTTCATCAATTTTTGCTATATCTGTATGTACTCGGCAAACAAACATTATTTGGGCATCTGTATATGGTTTAATTCATTTGTTTATGTTACTTAAAAAGTTTAAGGTTGGCCTTTCCCTAACAGTACTGGTTAGAAGTTTGCTACACTTTTGGTCGTTGCTACTATTACCGGTTGGTTTTATTATCTTTTTTATATTAAATGGCAATAGTATAGTGCTGGGTGATCGTTTAGCTCACCGACCAGTGATTCATTTCATGCAAATTTTTTATTTCTTGATTTTTCTATGTTTCAGTTCAGCACCTTTATTACTGCTCTGTACTAAAACTTACAAGTGTCTTGGTAATATCATCTATCAACCTATCAAGTTGTTGATTTCTTGTCTAGCACTTAGTTTTTGCGTTTACTTTTTCACTTTACAACATCCATATCTATTAGCTGATAATCGCCATTTCACTTTTTATATATGGAAATGGTGGTTTTTACGTCATCCATATTGTAAATACATTACTGTAATTCTTTATGCGGTAGCTGCCCAGTTGTTTAACCAAATGACGAAGCATGTCCCGAAAGCCTTAACACTGATCTATGTTTTGGGGACAGCATCAGTATTGGTACCAGCACTTTTGTTAGAACCAAGGTATTTCATCATACCTTACGTATTCTGGCGCCTAAGCTATCCAGAACGACGATTTCCAGTAATTATCCTGGAAATATTCTATGAGATTCTTGTCAATGCTGCCGTCTTGTATATGTTTCTATACAAACCGTTTGAGTGGCTACATGAACCAGGCATTAAGCAGAGATTCATGTGGTAAGAATCCTATCACTTGTGGTCAGTTTGGTGGGATCGAGCGGAAAATGGTGCGTTCTTCATTGCATATTTTAAAGCAAAATAGATAGGGAATTTTGATACATTTTTGAGAACAAATTAAGTTAGGCAGCAAGGAGTATCTCGTTATGTAAAAAAGTGTTTTGAGGCCTCTGTTTCAATTTATTTTCAGAAGACGATTCTTTCTTTAATGTTTTTTACTCTATGAGCAACCGCTTTCGGTTTGAACTTTTTATTAAATTTTTAAGGAAACTGTTGGAACAGTTTCCGTAACATTATCGATTTTTAATAAACAGTGCAGGCCTATGGTAAGACTTGTTTACAAATGAGTTATCCAAGTAGTTACCCAATTTTGAAACCCAAATAGGTTTCAGAATTGAAAAACTCAAGCTTAGCTGTTTTAAATTTAAGTGCCCTTAGAAATGTGTAGCATGCTAATATAAGAGTCCAACGGGCGATATAAATCTTAAGTTGTTTAGCACTCGCAGTGGTAGTAGCATATGTAGCGTAGTGCATCTTTTGAAAATTTGTTAACAAACAAGAACAACAACAATTGATATGATGAGAAGTTAGAAGTGAGCAGCAGTGATCAAAATAAATTATAAAATTCAAAATAAGCTCAAATTGAATCAGCCTGAAAGTAAGGATGGACAACCTACTAATTATTACACCATATGTTTTGTAAATACGTGACATGTTATGTTGCTATCTCTTCTCGCTTTTTCAGGCAATATGAAATGCTGCAGGTTTGATTTACGATAAATAATTCAACCAGTAATATTACTCAGCGTCCATGACAGAAGGATCATGGGTGGCACAATTTTGTAACTCAACCTTCTGGAAATTCGGACTATTTTGCCCAAAGATTTACAAAAAATTCGATTAGAATACTTTCCAGTGCAAACTTGATCTCCGGATTCAGTTTTAATTTTGATAAAGACCTAAAATTGAGCAAGTGTCAAGAATATGCGGATAACTGATCAACCAGTGAATCTAGCGATGCTAAACTGGCAGCTTTTGAGCCAATACACATAGTATACTGTTTCTCGGGAAGTGATTCGTCACAATGCATAGTGTGATAAATGTGGACAAGACCTGGATCAGGTGCGCGCATTATCCGTAACGGTGATCGAACACATTTCTCGAAGAAATCCACATCTTCCATACCCCATCCCTGAAATGATAACCTAGGTGAAATTCATCACATATGATTCATCATTTTGTTCATGAGCAACTTGTAAAGAGAAAGAAAAATGTGAACCTTATCCTTTTTTTCTTTTTTTTTTGATTGTTAATATCCATCTACAAAAGCAAAATCGGATAATTTCTAAGTTGTCTTTTCCTTCCCATTAAAAATAGTAACACCTGACCTGTATATTCAAATTCAACCCTCCAATGAGATGTAGGTCTGATTTATAAATGGACACCAGGCCAAATCCAAAATGTCGAAAATAGCCTCTTTTTCGACCGTAATGAAATGCATCGGAGAGTAACCGATCGCTATCCGACCATGTTTCTGGTGAATATTCGCTAAATACTATCGGAAAATATACCTGAAATTTTCAAGAAATTCATTTTTTGAAAATTTCGATTCTTGAGCTCAAAAATTTAATCCACCATTATTCAAGAACTGATAATTGATAAAGGTTGTATTGTGCTGAATTTCTTTTTTTTTACCTGAGCACCACGTACAGTATTCCGTATAACCCGATCGAGAGTATCACAAGTGAAAAGCATGTCAACATCAATGAAAAACATTAGAGCATCTGGTTCCAGAAGATCAGCACCACGTGAAAGCGCTACACCACGATTAAACGGTTGTGAACCCATTTTAACCACCTAGAAATTTATACAACGAAATACAGGATGATTTTACTACATCTCGATACTGTAGAAATATTTTCCTCATATCACAGCACATTCTAGGTTTTTCTTTTTTTTTCTTTTCAAATTATTCAGCAAAATATTTTTGGTCAACTTTCTTTGATTCTCATTTCTATGTTCAATTCCTAAGCAAACAGAATTTACTAGCATATATATATATATATATATATATATATCTGTTTACTGAATCCATGCCATATGTTATCAGACATGCCAAATATTCCGAACGAAGTATCTAATGTTATCAGTTAGCAATAAATCTTTGAGAGACATTTCCAAGGACACTGAAGAAATATCATCGATATTTCTGTTAAGTGATGAATCTTGACTGCTATAAGAGTGGTGTGGATAGTACGCTGTTGATGTGTAGAATAATATAGAACAAACCATAACATCAATTTCTAGTTTCAGTTCTTCGATCACAGCTTCAATTGCCGAATCTACATCAGGTAACGAATCATAAATTACCAGAATGAGTGAGAAGATCCGCTTGTTGCGACAAACGGTTCGTAAATTATTTGCAAACCTGTGGAAGAATTACTATTATTACTGACCAATGAATCATTAATAGTTTATTGATCTTACACTTCCTCCTTGCACCATGGATAAACTTGATCTAATAAAATTTACTTAATTTCACTGACTCAATTCAAAAATCTCTCCCTAAATGTTCCGATGAAGTTGCAAAAATACTTCCAAATTCTCAAATATCCCTCAGGATTTTTGGTTTGCAGATTTTTAACTTATGGCTAAGTGCAAAAGATCGAAAAAATGTCTGAATGCTGTGAGCAGTATTTATTTTAATTTATTAATGAACGAAAAGTAAACCTCCGGAATGAATCAGCTCTTCCAGCAAGTGGTAATATTAAATGGACGTGAAATTTTTCCGGTGGCAATTTCATTTCTTGCCAGTTAAAATCTTTTGAATCATTTGCTTCTTTCCATAGATGTATACTTTTAGCGATACGTTGCCGTAGCACATCTCGAAAGAATCGATCTGACGTAACTTCCAATGATCCGAATGTTTGCTGAATGTATGCGTGACGACGAACGGAAAGTGTTGCTCTGTGAAATGCAATTAAACATACACAACGAATTATTATTTTCCCATTTATTGCCCAATCAGATAGATATTATAATTTATTTGCCTTTCAAAACTCATCACTAACTTCTTTACATTGCAAAAGAAAAGAAGGAACCTGTGAGGTGGACGAATTTTCTTAAACCACAACACCATATCGAGCACATAATCAACACCGTATCGTGGTTCGACCCTCATATAACCATACTGAATGTTTTGAAATCGTAGTACACGACCTCGTTGTCGAGCATTTGCGTTAAATTCGTCGAAAATCTACAATATATTTCAACTTAACACTAATAGAATGGTAAGATTTAAAATGTGAAATTAGTGATAGCTGCTATTAATGTGAATTATAAGTTATTATCAGTTAATGAACACACTAAAATAGTACTGATAATAGCAGGAGTAGTAGTGATAATAAATAGATAATGATAATGATAGTAACAACCTGCGTGATAATTTCATTGAGTGCCATTCGAATACTTAAGTCAAGAGTATGCCTTGGACAATTTACTTGTCCTGCGCAAAATAAAATGTTGTTGGATGAGATAAAGTCCCAATGGAAGAGGTCACGAGTTGAATTTGGGATATGACGTGTAAGAGATGGAGCTTTTCGATTTGGTAATTCATTCAATAATGCGATACGTGTGGAACGTAATGTGGCAAGACGAAGGATGCGATTGTGAACGTGGATTCGACGCATTGTTGATGGTTGTTTGACGGGATGCAACGTAATAGCATGACGTAATTCCGTTAAACTACCTTGATAAGCATTGGGTACTGTTTGGTTATTATGAAACAATGTTTGCATCTCATAATTCCATGTACACGTAACACCAACATGCTTCCGAATACATCTAAACGAGTAATATGACCGATTTCTAAGCAACTTATTTTGCAATCTAAAATTTAAAATGGATCCATTTCAGGCTTATAAAATTAACATTCATGATGATCAAAAAAGTAGGGAAGATACAGTTTCAAAGATACTGTAAATTAAATATGATTTTATAAGTTAAGCGAAAGACACTTGAAAACTGCACCTTTATTGATAACTTATCAGTAAGTAATTTGTAGTAATATCAGAAATTGTGATACTTTTTGTAAAACGATCAAAAATACCTTCCTAATTCGACATCTTCATGCGCAGTGAACATTTCCATCAGACACGAACGCAGATGCGGTACAACAGTACGTAAAGTCATCCGGGACATCACAACACCTGGACCACCCATGCAGTAATTGTCTTCCTGGCCCAGGGCTAATTGTCCATATTCGGCTGTATTACCCAGCCCAGCTTGGCCAATCAAATGTGGCTTGTCTGAGTCCAAAGATCTGATAAATGAAAATATATGAATAGCACTCAAAGAATTCCATAATTTGTTCATTTCTATAATTCACCAATTTGATCATTCATTCTACTTTTTATCCTTAGAACTGCTGAAAAAACTTCCTAAAATTTTTTGTCACAATTCAAAACTAAAAATTATTTTTCGTAATTAGTCATTTTTCCTGTAAATAAAATGTTGAAAAAAAGGAAAAAAAAAAGGAGAAGTTTTAAAAAACAAACCTTAGCAATGTCTCCAACTGATCTCCTCGCACATACAAATCATCATCTGCCCGCATAAACCAATCAAAATCATCCAACTAAATTTCCTTTTTTGAAGAAAAAAAGATTAGTTCGAAATCATCAAATTGTTGACAGTGTAAAATGAAGTTTGTGGGAAGGTTTTTAAATTTATTAATGCATTTAAGTCTGAGAGGTTCTAGGGTAGATGAGTTAATGAAGTTTAACAACTCGAACGATGAACTAAAGTTGATTTTGTCCCAGCCAGGTAGTTCATGAGAATCGAGAAACTGAATAACTTTCTTATTCCTAAACATACTACTTCTACTCCAAATAACTATTAGCTTCTCCTTCAACTAAATTAAGCAAGCTATCGTGTCACTGACCGCTCAAATGATGAAAAGAATGTTAAATCAGTCATTTTTTTTTTAACCGAAAATTTTTCGTTTTTTTTTTTCTTTTTTTTTTGATATAAGAAGACACTTTTCTGGTTCATTTTACGCACAAGAGAAAATGATCATTGCTGTCTCCTATTTGATAAGTTTTTCTGAATTCATTTCATTTTTTTTTCAAGAAATTTAAAAAAGAAAAATAAATTAAAATGCCTTTATTGCAGAAGTACATGAAATCGAATAAAGGAGTCTGATTTCTTGAGAAAGCATTTCCATTCATCAACAGTAATCCACCCGTATCTGATACTATAGTATTACTGGTACCGTAACATACAGGAAATTTATCGGTAGTGTGATAAATTAAATTATTCTTTTTAATTAAGCATATTCTTTTGATGAAGCTATATTGGTTAATAATTATTAACAACCAACATAATGATCAGCCATCCATTTCAGCATTGCAAACGACTTCTTCTGAGGTGGATACACGTCAGTGACACCTTTCAAACGAACTAATGGCATATCGGGATGAATTGTAGCTGTTCCTTCAGCTGCGAAGAATAGTAACTAAATTTAAGAAAAATTTCAAAAAAAAAAGGAAAATTAAAAATTTTTTAATGCTCAATTTCTTATTAAATTGGGAAAATCTCTCAAGATTATTTTTCTTTTCAAACTTATTTTTAAAAACTCTTCTCATTAAGAGCAAACCTTTCCCGGAATACGTTGCGCCCACGTTTTCCAAACTTCGTACGCTCTTGTATCCACATATTTTGCTGCTGTCATTACACCAACAAGTAATAACTGAGGTTCTTTATTCTGTAATTATCTTTTTTTCTTCGCTGACATCATTCATCATAATCACATCTTAGTAATGGATATGTTTGCGATGGCTTTCAAGTCTATAATTGTGCCATTTAATCTAGTTTAAATGTTCAAAACATGAAAAAAAAATTGATAATAAAAAATATGTGTAATACAAAAGACACTTTAATAGTTAATACATGGATATGTGTTATTGTAAACGGTCATTTATTGTGTCTAAATTTGTTGGGTCAACAAATTACAATAGGTTGCTTGCTTAGTTTTTATATCATTCTAAATTTAACCCCATTTTAAAGTCCAAAATTATCGAATATGATGAAATTAGATTTTTAAACAAGGAAGATGATGAATTTACATCAAAAAACTAATGAATATTTATTTACTTTTATTTACTTTCCACTATTTGGTATTTCGATAGGAAAAAATTGAGCTCAGTAGTGAGAATATTATATGAATGGTTTTTTCACTTCAACTAATATTAGAGATTCTTTCAACAAGTATATTTTGCATATTTATTTTTTAATTTGATTTCAATTTACAAATTTTTACATATATTTCATGCATTTTTGCCATCAAGAATTACTGAATTTTTGTTTAAAATAATTTAATTTAATTTCGGTTTCAGAGCATTTAAAAGATGAAACTGACAGCTACTGGAAGAAAAGCTTCTAGTGGTTAGCAAATTTTAATTTTAGTTGAACAAATTGCAAAGCCTACTTGCTTTATGAATTTATTGCAAATATCATGAGGTAAACGTCGTACAGCGGCAAAAATCAACGTTGCAGATATACCAACAAGCATTCCGAGCAACGTGGGGAAAATGGATCGCGTCATTCGTCGCAAACGTCCCTTACTTTTACGCCATGACAATCTCATTGCCGTAATCAGAGAAAGAGCGCACGTTGAATTTAATAAAATCTAAAATTTAATAAACTTTAAAAGTTTTATTTCTGAAATATCCCAACAAAGAGGACTAAAAATGCTGGAAGCTTGAAATTAGCTAGAAGCTAATGATAATTAAAGAACAAAATTGCAAAAACTAATTGAAAAAGAACGAAACAAATCAAAAAACTAAAACTAAAAAAATTGCTCATTTTATTAATTACTTCTGTTCTGATTAGAATCCAAGTATCAAGGGAATGCTCGTCAGCCAAATCCATCTTCTTGGGTTTTAGAGAAGTTGAAATTTATTGTTTTTTCAGTGTTAGCAGCATACCTTTATACCATTCATTGGTGCCTACTGGGCTCTTCATTGGTGCCTACCGAGCCTTGAAGTCCATTAATAGCCTAACTTCTAGAGAATTCTTGTACTAATAATCTCGGATCAATATGCATGATGGAAACCTTTTCGGTGAACATTTGCACTGAATAAAAAGAGTTTTACTAGTTTCCTAATAAAAAGAAAAAAAAAATCTTTCTAAATCAGAAGTTTGAAATTTATGCGCAAGAATCTGCCGACAAACTATTAACTCTTCCAAAGTTTGCTATTTCATTTAATGTTATCCTTTTCGATTCCCTCAACATATCATAATGTCATCTTCTTACAATTTGCAGAAAAAAAAAAAAAAAATAAAAATTAAAACGAAAAAAACATAAAGTGAAACGAATCAGCAAAAGTCCTTTCTATAGGTATTTAGTACAAACCTCTTAAATCCAGAAATATTTTGCAAAAATTAACAAAATTATTCGTTTAAAAATTTTAGCATTTTAGAAAATTTCACAATTTTCATACACAGATAGAAAAAGAGCACTTTATGAATTAATTATCATTTGAAACTAAAAATCCAAAAATTAAATGAGAAAACAGATATAAATGA
>PQVD01003056.1:0-11564 GCA_003012265.1 Setaria equina
TTTTTTTTCTTGTAATAAATTTTTATTGTTTTCTTTGTTGTTGATGGAACAATACATTGAATATTTCTTATCAAAATAAAACAGAAAAAAACAAAATTGGACAAAAATTTGGAACTAAGGAAAAATGAATTTCTTATTTTCCACGATGTTTTAGCAAATATTTTTTTCGTTCTCCAAACTGTTTAGTTATCTGCAAATCGTATAGGATGAAGCAAATAAGTTAATTAGTCTTCAAAAAGTTCAAAATCTATTGTTGATGTCGTCAACTTGGTGCATAAATTATAACTTTATGAATTATTAAAACAAATCTTCGGATATTTTAAATAATGCCGTTATTTGCCAATGCCATTAAAATCGTTAATACCAGAAATAATAGGCTAGTACCGATCTCGAGGTGTTTGGTGCCAGAAGTTGATACTAATTAAGAACTTTTCTTAATGACAAGAGTAAAAACAAAAAACATTTTTCACACTTTTTCAACCAAATAGAAACGAAAAAGATTCTTAAACCGCTTTTGATTCCCAAGAAAGTGTTTAAAAATTAAGCCAAAAAAAAAAAAATTTCCAATATTCATTGGACTATTTAGTGAAAAAAGCAAAAAAGAATTTTATTCAACCGATTTCGGATGGTTTTAACTCAGTTGTTTGTTTTACTCACCAATCAGTTAATTGCAAAAGTTTCAGAAAATATTCAAGAATATCTAGCTCGAAGGACAGGAGAAAAAGATAATTGTGCAATTTAATTAATATAATTAAGGAAATAGAAATAGTATGTATAGTTGTCCATTTTTGCAATAAACTGCAAAGACGAAGAATGTTGACGATAAAATTAAATTTTTTTTTTTTTTTTTTAATTGGTATTTTCGAAGACTTTTAAACTGCTCTGATGATATAATGATGTCAGTCAATTTCGTTATTTGTGAAATTTCGCTTTCCATGAAATTCAGGAGAAAAAAAAGCACATTTGATATTTTAATAAATGAATTTCGAAAATTTATAATTTGCCGAAAGTTTAAAACATGCTAATGATTATGTAAATTTTGATAAGAATTATTAAGTGGTTTAGGATATTTTTTTCTGATCATCTAATTCGTCAGTATTTCGACTTGAATTTCTTTCCTTATTTAATTATTAAAATTCAAACAATTAAGTGAAACTTGTGAAGTTTGGATTCTGTCCCCTGAAATGATCGGTTCAGCAGGTCGGAAAAATAATCTAATCAAACACTGATGAGCATTGCTAAGTAATTTTTAAATTGCTATGATATTAATTAATTTTTTAGGTCTGAAAAAGTCTATTCACTACTTTTGAAGGTCATATTGCCGGCCGTTGATAGTTTGTAAGGAGGGCAATCATTGATCTTACTTTGTTCTTTTTCATAGGAAAGAAAAAAAACAAAATTAATAATTTAATTTTAACAATGAAAACGCGTTTATAGTACCAGAGTTTCAAAAGAAAAAAAAAAAGGTTGACAAGAAGAGCAAAAATCTTGACAAAGGCAAATATTTGAGCGTTATTGACAGTATTAGTAAATTATTATTTTAATTATCCGAATGTAAACTAGCAAATAGATATGAAGAATTCGGTTTAAAAGGATGGAGGAAAGGCCTTAATACAGTGCAGTAAATTTTCGTAAATTACAAGCAATTAAAATCGTAACAAAAAGCAAGTAAGATTTTATCAATAATTGATGCTGATAAAATTTTGTGAAAGATTGAACGAACTGATAAGTTTAAAACTGAACTTTCAAATATTTTACAAATAAAATACATCGTTATGATAATTGGCAAAAAATTTTTCTTTTTATCCATAACAAATTTTCATTTTTTTTAAATTTTTAATGAAATATTATTCCAATTCTAAATTACCTTTATGCTTGTTTCACGTAACATTCCTTATGATTATGTCTGTTTATATTCTTACTTTTTAGCAAAGTTTAATTGGAAAATATGATCGCGAATTTCTAAAAATGCAAATTTCTGGTTGGTAAGAAAAATTCATAATTTTCAATATTTCATTATGTTATTTCATAACAAAAATGATAGCGATTTGAACTAAAATTTCTAAAACAAAGAAAAAAAAAACAATCGTGAAATTGCATTAAGTATTTATAACAGATATAGTTTAAATCAAAAACTAAAATTAAACTTAAATAGGATAAAATCAAATACTATATTGATACAAATTGCTTATGTTTATTCGCTCCAAGGAATTTTTTTTCATATAGAATACTTGAAATTCAAATTTGAAAGTAAAAAAGTCCGAACAATCCAGTCAATCACTTCACAAACAGTCATAAGAGAACTTAAATAGTTTTCGTTTTCAAAATCTACCACTGTATTACATGAAGAGAGAAAAACCGTCAGGACAAAAGATATCCAATTAAAATGATGCAATTTTAACCGAAATTATCATTTGTCTAGCAGCTTTCGGGAAAAACTTTTGTGAAATTTGATCAAAATAGCTTTGATTGATCAAAATAATGAAGTGATTCGGCAAAGCTAGACGTACAATTAATTTAAAATAGAAATTTAAAAATATAAAATATGATATTTTTTAATCTTTAGATAGAATTAAAATTTAATGGTTATTTAAAAGGCAGCCATTTAGGGAAATTTATTTGAAGTAAGATTGTTTCTGAAAATGATAAGAAGCAAAAGTAACAAATGACAATGATATGGTGAAAAAGAAGTTAAAATTAAGAAAAAAAACAACAGTGACCTTCGAAAGAAGACGTTTTCCGCTAAGAAAATTTTTTGCACAAATGAATAAAAAAAGGTTAATTAAAAATATGAAAGGAATGGATTACTGTAACATTCCATAAGAAAAAAAAATGCAAAATCTACCATTTGTAATTAATTATTCAAAGACATTGTATTAATAAAAGAAGATAGCATTGTTGATTGATTTGAACAAAAGAGTAAAAAACAAAAAAAAAAGAGATACCAAAATTATAAAAATTATTCTTTCAGTGTATAAGACATTTTCTCCTTCGTATTATTCGTAATTATTTAAGGATGGAAAAGTGTTAATTAGTCGACATTTATAAAAAGGGACAGTTTAAGGGACATTAGAATGACACACCATTTTTCAGTTTAATGTGGACAGAAATTAGCCGAACTTTTTTAATTTTCAATCAACAAGAAAAATGAAAAACGTTCCTTAAAAGAGAAGAAAAGACCATTTTGGCTAATCTTTTTAACAAAAATAAAACCAATTAGAGATTATATTTTAATCATTTGAAGGCAAAATTTTAAAATGTCAAATTTCAATAAATGATAAGAATTTTCAAGAAAAAAAAAATTGTAACTTTATTATTACAAAGCATGATGCTAAATTGTTAAGTGATTAAAATTTTTACTTTTTCTCTTTTTATTTTTTATTTTCATCCTTTTTTGAAGGAGACATTCCATTCCATTTTCTATTTTTTCTCGCAATTTTGTTTTATTTCATCTTCCTTTTTTAATTTAAATTAATTTAATTTAACTTTAATTTCATTGCAGTCGACGGTAAAATTTAGTATTATTCATGTGAAAATAACCGAGTAAATGAAAGAAGAAGGAAGAAAAAAGGTGAGAAAAAATTGAGATCAATTAACTGAGATGAAATGTTATTACCAATCGGTAATGATACTAAATAACGGGAAATGTGTGAATCAGATTATTTTATGCGACACATTTGGGATGACCTCGAACTCTCGAACTTTGTCACTTCTGGGATCAATAGAGATTAGGAGAAAATAGAATGAGTAGGAATAGGAACGAATTAAAAATTAGTGACAGTATTTGTAATATTTCAAATACTGTTATTGATTTTTGATTATATATGTTAATTATTAAATATATATATGTCAAAAAAATTTAATTATTTAATGTGACTATATATATTAAACTAAAATGTACGTATATCTATGATCACATTAATTTAATAATTAAATTGTTTTGATTTTCTTGGAACGGTTTTTAATTCCTTTTTTTTTTTATTGAAAATGTATACATTTGATCTGATCATTTGGAATTTTTTAAGACAGAAAAAAAAAATTAGAATGAACATAAACAAATAATTGTAAGTTCTCATCTCATCAATTTTAACTCATTGTTAGTTTTGTTTTACATTTATATTTTGGTTATGCAAAATGTTGAATTAATTAAGATTTACAAAAAACTAAATATCATTTAATGAAATTTAACTGATAAATCTAAAATTGGCTGAAAAAAACGGAAAAGAAATATATTTTATGTGAAATTTTCCATTAATTGCAAAAATTTCAAAATCAAAAAAAGGTAAAAAAAAACAAAATGAAAAGAAATCGTTAAAGGAAAAAAAGAAATTTTTCTTAGTTTTGTTATAAATCAACTTTTTTTTTTTTCATTTGGTAATAATTAACTTTATTGGAAAAACCTGCTACTGTTTGATGAATTGTAAATTTGATAAAAAAAAAACTATTTTCTTGCAACTTTTGATAATTAGAACTGACCCGATTTATGGAAAAATTTCTATTTATTCTAATAAAATAATCAATATATAAATTATTTACATTCATGGATGTTCATTGGAAACAAATAATTTTTGAGCATTAACTAACTCAAGCAAATCTTTTCATCATCAATACATAAAATGAGAGAAATGATTTATTTTAATCTGATGGCTTATTTTAATTTTTTTTTTTTTTAAATTGAAAAGGCAAAAAATTAGTAAAATTAATGATTGATATGTACGTATTAGAAGTACGAATTTCATTACTAATTTATAACAAAATTAAATGACTATATGAAATTTGCTATTCATAATTGAAAGAGTATATATGCGGATGGTATGAAAAAGGTGAGAAGAAAGGTAATCATTTTAAGTTTTATTTACAAATCGTAGTTCTCCCTGAAAATTTTCAATCTTTGAAATTACAACAGTTAGCACGTCCATCTAATGTATATTTAAAATGAGCAAATGTTTGTATATAATACAATGAGAAATATACTCTATTATAATGAAAAGAGTTAGATTTTATAATTGGGATCAAACAATTTCAATTTTACTTTATTTTCTTATCATATCATATCATTCAAATTTATTGATAGCTAGAATTTTATCATATATTGTTTTTTAATTTATTAATTCATTTATCAATTTAATCACTAATTTATCAATTTATTTAATTTATTAATTTAAAATTTTATATAGAATTCTATAAAGACAGAATAAAAAAATGAGTTTATTTTTTTCTACTTATTTTTTAAATTCAAGCTTAATTGTAATAAAGAAACTAAATTTAAGTTGAATCCTCTGAAATTAAAATTTAATTATTTGTAGAATTTATTGACCTGATTTATTCACATATTTATCGAATTGTGTATTTTACTTCACTCACATGTGCAGACACACATGCACACACACACGCACATACCTGTATAACGTTGTTGGAATCTGCTGTTGACAAAAAATTTCGGTCGCAATCGTTAACAATGTTATTGAAATTACAATTATCATTATCGTTATCGACATTATCACCATCCATCAATATTGTCATGATCATCATTGTCAGCAGTATTATGAACAGTGTGATGTTTTCAGTATCATTACCACGTCATCATTGATAAGAAAATCAATTTGAAAGGTAAATGCGCTGATTTCATGTAGAAATTTTCCATTCACAATTGGTTGTCTTGCCACTGTGCGTTCATTTCATTCATCGATTTTTAATTTTCGGCATTAAATTTCGCTAATATTATATATATTTTTCCTTCATTCTTCTCTTTTCCTTTTTTTTTCTTTTTTTTTTGTTTGTCTATTTGATTAATTGTCTCTTATAATTATACTTCCGATTTTTTTCTTCTATTAAATTGAAATTTGTAAAAAAAATTTGCTTGCTTTGAAATAATTGCTATTTAATTAGACCTAATATTTCTAATTAGCAAAAAAAAAAAATTATTAATTATTGTTTAGCGATGAAATTTTAAACTATAGTTTATTTTTTAAATGTAATATTATAATGTACAAAAACATCGTACAAATTTTCCATTATTTCACATAGTTTTTAATATAGGAATCAGCTGTTATCAGTTTAAATGTTAGAAATTGATAAGTGTAAAATGCTGTTCTTTTTATTTGTTATCAAATGAAAAAAAATTATTTTTATAAAATTTCAAATTATTCATTATTTTGCTCAAATTTTTATTATATTTATATATAAATCAATAAAATGGAAAATTATAATAAATTTTCTTTTTTTCATATGATCGAAAAAAATGACATGCATTAGTGATTTTCAGCCATTTATCGATTGATCAAATAGACGATTAATAATGGCATTATCGAGAGAGAAAGCAAAAGTTTATGTTGTTGGTGTTGGAATGACCAAAGTAAACATTTTGTTTATTTATTCATTTAAATAACTATGTTTGTTAGCATATAGTTCACTATTTATTTTCATCAAAATAATTCTAATCACATTATCAGCATTTTCCACTCCTTCATTGCTTTAACCTAAAAGAGAAATTGTTTGTTTTGGTTAAAATTAAGAAAAACGGTTAGAAAAGAAAAAAAAAATTTTTTTTTCTATTGTTACTAAAAGAGTGGAACAGAATCAGCTACAATTTAATAAGGACGATGGCGAATTGTTGTTTAAGAAAAGGGAAGAAATTAAAGAGATAGTAAAATTGAGAAAACTTCGCTATAGCAAACTGAATGCGAAATTTATAAAATTAATAAAAATTGAATCAAAATTACAATTTATTTTAGTCGTTTTTTTTCCCTCCTCCCTTTGAAGTTTTTTTTTTTTTTTTTTTTTTTTTTTATTTTTTTTTTTTTTTTTTTTATTTTTTTTTATTTTTTTTTTTAATTTTTTTTTTATAATCTTTTTTAATTTTATATAAAAAAAAAAGAAAAAAAAAAATNNTCAAGAAATTTTCCAAAATTTTAGTTCGTAAAACCTGGCTCGATACCGAATTGGGATTATCCTGACATGATCAAGGAAGCAGGTGAAGTATTTTTTTGCCCTTTTAAATCCTTAAAATAGATTGAATTTTTCTAAAATCTTTTTACCAGATATCCTTTTTTTTCTAGTTTTTTTATCAAATTAACTTTTCATATTTTAGTCTTAGTCAGATTTATTACAGTATTACAGTAAGCAGAGTCTTGTTTGATGCAAAATTTCTAATCTAGTGAAAAATTTCAAATTAATCTGATGAAATTTATTACAGTAAATAAAGCCTTATTTGATGCAAAACTACAGTATAGTGATGTAGAACAAGCAGCAGTTAGTTATATTTATGGTGGCACTTGTTGTGGACAACGGGCATTGTATGAAATTGGTTTTACTGGAATACCAATTTACAATGTTGGTTATTTCCTGTTTCAGTTTCAATATAATATTTGATGATAGATAGATAGGATTAATGGCATTATAAAATTTTTTTAAAATCAAAAGTAAAAATCATTTGAAAGTTGATCTTTTGAGATTGAAAAATCAAAAAGGAAATAGACATTAATTGAATATTATGATTAGTTTGTTATTCACTCAAAAAGGAGAAAAAAAAAGACGGAAATGAATACATTTCAGGTAAATAATGCATGTGCAAGTGGTTCAGCAGCAGTTTATCTTTCTAAATTGTGCATTGCAGGAGGTTGGATGTTATGTAAAATTTTTAGAAAAGAATAATTCCATATCATTGATTTCAAAGCTTGCAATTAATTTTGATAACATATTTTATTCCTTTAATAGTTAAATTGTAATGAAATAGGTTAGATTGGAGTGCATCTTCATCACATAAATTTAGGAAGATAATTATGAATTTTTTGTTGCATAATACTTATCGCATTATTACGTTAAAGATAACAGTTTAACTTCTAAAACTTTGAACTAAATTATAATTTATTTGTAAACTTTTAACACTATTCCATTGTTTCTATAATGAACTCATAAAATAAACTGTTTATCAAGTAGCATCTGATGCAAATTAAATAATTCATTAATAACGTTAAATATTTATTAATAAACATTTGTCATTCTTCTTTTTTAGTTAATAAATTTCTTCAAAGTGTTTCAATCATTTCTTTTGCATCTATGAATTAATATAAGATACAGAAATTATTCATTCAATCTTTTTTTCTAAAATAAAACATTGTTATATTAATTTCACTTTTTAGGTCATGCAAATGTTGCACTTGCTGTAGGATTTGAGAAAATGAAAAATGGTTCATTGGAATCGATGGAAAATTTCGATGATCGAACTCATCCATTAGAAAAGCATATTAATATCATTTCTGATACATATGGCCTAGTACCTGCACCTATAATGGCACAAATATTTGCTAATGCTGGCCAGGAACATATGGAAAAATATGGTAATAATATTTGTTATTAAAAAATTCCTTTTAATAATTTTTTAAAATTTTTTTAAAAATTTTTTTTACTCATTTTTGTTTTTCTGTATGTATGTGTGTGTTTGCTTTTTTTAAATGTATGAAGAAATTTATTTAAAAAAAAAGACTGAAGTCGACTATAACTCGAAAAAAAAAATAAAAAATGGATAAATTAATAGACAATTTTCGTCTTTTGTTATCTATTTAACCTGTGAACTTTTCTATTGTTTCCTGTTTATGATTCGAATAAACTTTTTTTCCCTTCTCTTTTTCAGGAACCAAACGAGAACATTTTGCTAAGATAGCTCAAAAAAATCATAAGCATTCCGTTAATAATCCGTAAGTTTAAGATCATCTCTGAAAATGAAGGGAAATAAATGAAGTATTTTTCAAAAAAAAAAAAAAGTTTCTTTTTTTTTTATTGGTGTTCAACCGTAATTTAATAGATAAAGAAATAGCAGAAGTTTGTTGGAGGTTACGAATATTCATTTTTCTCAGTCTGATCCTAATCATTCATTCATTCTTTTTATTCAGTTTATAACCGAATAAATCGAGGATAATTCAAGTAATTTATTAGTTGCTGGAAATAATTTTCCCAGCCATAATTTATCATTCCGTGTAATTTTTTTGTCCATTTTTATGATAGAAATTCGCAATTTCAAAAGGCATATAGTTTGGATGAAATTTTGAACGCACGACGAATTCATAATTTTATGGGCTTATTGGAATGCAGGTCATAATGCAGTTTGTAATTCTAATTGATAAACAGTGACATTTTTCATTTTGTAATTAAAATTTGATATCTTTATATGGAAAAAAAAATTTTTTTAATATTATCGTTAAAAATCATTTAACAATTTTATTAGAACTTGAAATCTAAAAAATGACCGGTAGAAGGAAAAAACTTAAAACTTCGTTTTTTTTTTTTAATAATTGAAAAATAAAAAATTAATGAAAAATTTTCAGTCCTACATCAGACGGTGCAGCGGCAATCATTTTATGTAGCGAACAATTCTTGAAGAAATCGCCTCATCTTGCCAAGCAAGCTGTTGAAATTATCGGTAATATTAGCTCGCAAATTGTAAAGCAAAGAAATACTAGAGATATCAAATTCGGAAGAAAGACTGGTTATATAACTTCGAGAAAAAAGATAACTCGAGATTGCTATATATATTCGAAAAAAAAAAAAAACACAGTAGTTATAATTGGGAAAATTATCTCGATATAGATCTTTCGGAAAGTAGACTACTTCTAATACAACAAATAAGATATATTTGGAAGTGCAACATACATGGATCAGGAGGTTATTTAGCTGTATGCGTAATAATTCGGTTTAAGTTTTAAAATGATAAATTTAAGAAAAAAACTACATTCTCTGAAATATTTTAATAAAGGCGCTGAAATGGGTACTGATGAGCCAACTGTTTTTGCGGAGCGTTCAAGTTTAAAACTAGTTGGTTTCGATATGGTACAAAAATTGTCGAGCAGATTATATAAAAAGACAGGTCTAACGCCCAATGATGTGCAGGTGTGAAATTTTTAGTATTTTACGAATAATCAGTAAAATTTTTAAATATCGCTGAGAAAATGCTAATTTCTTTTTTCTTTTTCTTTTTTTTTTAAATATCGATATTATGAAGTGATTTTGTAATAAGTAAAATAAGAGTTCAGGTTGTGTTTATATTATAGATAATTGAATTGCATGATTGCTTTGCGCCAAATGAACTGATTTCGTACGAAGCTCTAGGCCTGTGTCCACCGGGCAAGTTTTTCATTATCGTGGGCTAGATTTTAAAATTATTTCCATAGTTCCTGAAAATTGCATTTGAAATTTCGGCATTGTTAAAGTTATGAAAAGGGAGAGTTGAGAAAAAACTGTCCAATTAAGTAGTAAAATTTAAAATTCTAATTGAATATAATTTCATTCCCTTAATAATTTAATAAAATAGGTCAAAACATAAAGTTGAATGGACACTCAATGTTACTTTTTTTGTCTAATTTTTAAATTTTTCCAAATTCGATGAATTTTTTCAGGCAAAGGTGGTGAAATCGTTGATAAAGGTGATAATACGTATGGTGGAAAATGGGTCATTAATCCATCTGGTGGCTTAATATCTAAAGGTCATCCGATTGGCGCAACTGGTATGAAAGCAAAATTTGGAATGAGAAAAAAAAACTAGAAGTTTTCCTAAAAAATAAAATGAAAGGAAAAAATAGCGATTATTTCATTCCTTTATTAAATTTATATTTTACATATTATAGGTGTTGCTCAAATTGTTGAATTATCACTTCAACTGCGTGGTCTTGCTGGTGCACGTCAGGTGCCGAATTGCAAAGTTGCAATGCAACATAACATCGGTAAATATCATTTAACTACTGTATAATTCTTTGGAATCAAAATATCAGTAAATAACTTTTGCCTCAAGAACTTATTTTTGGATGAATTAAAATGGATAAATTAAGTAGCAAAAATCAACAGATTACACTTTTTTGCTGTGGAAAATTGTCATTTTGTCAATTTCAGGAAGAAATATAAATGTTTAAAGAAAAAAATTAACAAATTAAAAAAAAAAAAAGCAGTTGATTTATAACAGGTATTGGTGGAGCTGCTATGGTTGCATTATACCGATTAGCTGAGCCGTCTGTAGCAATTCAAACAAATACCATGCTATCTGTAAAAAAAATCTTTTTAAGTGATGCTGTTTTTGATGAAATTAAAGAACGTGCAAAAACGGTAAGCATTTAATTGAGCAAAATATTTAAAATTCTGTAATGGTAAATTTAGAAAAAAAAAAAAGAAAGATGAAAATTTTTAGGAACATGACTTATCGAAGAAAATAAACAGTTCATTCAGATTCATTTTAACTGGACCAAATGATACAGTCAAGAAGTGGGTTGTTGATTGTAAGGTAAGAATATTGTTATTGTATTATCTTTTTCTTGATTTTATTTGAATATTAAAATTAAAAGTCTAAATAATATTACAGTGTAATATTTTCCAATCTGTTAATGTTCTACAATTGTAAATTAAGTCATATTTTATTAATAGAAAATACCGCCGTCTGTCGTCGAAATGGGTGAAGGTGATGTTGACGTCGAAATGACAATCCAAGATTCTGATTTTGTAAAAATTGTTGCTGGAAAAATGCGACCTGATCAGGTAAGTTTTCATCAATTTAACTGATTTTTCAAAATAAGTATACATTT
>PQVD01003065.1:0-13574 GCA_003012265.1 Setaria equina
TAAGCAACAGTTCCGGACAATCATGGGCTAAAAACAACGATTGATAAAGAACTAGTACCAGCGCCATCGAACGGTAAACCAAATTTAGCAAATAAAATGGATAATAGAATGTTACATGGTTTTTTGCCTGAAGTGTCTCAGTCACATTCTGAAAACGAATCAAAAGAAAAAAAAAACAAAAAGATTTGGTCATCATGGCGAGGAATTTGTCAGGTGAATAATTTAACTGATTGAGGCGTATTCATTTAGTGCTACTGTATTATCGTTAAGGATAAGCAAAGTTCATAAGCAGTATTATGAAAACTTCTGGAGTCAAATATAGTACTATTTAAGAAAAAAGTAGACTTTGGATTCATTCTGGACTCATGAACTTTGTCGGTTTTATACTGAGTGAGTAATGCACATTATATTATTCTTACGTGACAATGGGATTTTACAGTTATTCATTTCCCAGTTTATTTTGCCATCTTTTGTGTTCCTTTTCCTGTCTGAAAAATGGCCAATTCTCGCTGCTGTGATGTAAGCAGATGGTGAGGATGAAAGTTGAGCGGTACATTTACCAGATTATGTTGAGAAAATGAATAATCGCTTTGTCTAGCTCTCTACATTCGATGTATTTTTTTTAGTTACTACTGCTAGCAGATTAAACAGTAGTGATAGCATCGCATACCTATTATATTTAATATAGACAGATCTTAAGAAATATGTGGATTAAATATTATCATACATAATATACAATAGTCTCAGGTGTGTTTGGTGTATTGCTAATATAAATGATAAACAGCAGAAATGAATTTGATGTATTAAATTGTTGTTTGATATATTATTATATACTATTTTTATTCTCAGAACTCAAATACTTAAGATGTGCATCTTGTCCTTTTCATCATCTTAATATATAATCATTTCAGGAATTTGCCAGCGGACACTCATGCAAAAATCATGAAATTATTGGGTTTGAGTCGCGCGATTGTTTGGCAACTGATAATACTGAATGCAAAGGACCATTCTTCCGATATTGTACTATACCCTGTTGACATGAGTATTATTGAAATGTGAATGAGAGCATGAATGAATGTGAAGTAATGAAATTAATGGTTATAATTTTCACTTGCACCATATTTTTAATAATAATGGTACAAACGTTCAGTTAGTAGATATCCTGAAATAGAATCTCTTTTCATCCCACTTTTCGGTTTGCATAAAGAAAAATAAAATAATAATTTGAAATGGTATTCTTTCATTATCATAAATGAGTTTAAAACGTCAACTTTGTCATCGAATATTCACATGGTAAGTTACAAAAAAGTTTTAGTAAAGTTCCTCGTGTTGAATTCGATGTTACAAATGTTTTATCGGTGCATAAATTTATGCTAATGATTCACGCTTGTTGGTATAATTTTGCGGGAATTGCAAAAAATTTCTTTTGCAGCTATTTGATTTGGCTTTTTATGGAATATACCAATTTTGCTTGCGGGAAAAAATTTTATGGAAATTGCTTAGCAAGAGTTATCTTTTTTAACTGTTAAACATTACCATGATACAAAATAGCATTTCCTTCTAATTTCTAGTCCTTTAATTAACTGCAGCTCCCAAATGTGTGGAATTTGGTGAGGTTATTACCGGTAGTTTGCCATTTGATTTAAACTTTAAAATTATCCAGTAGTCGAGAAATCAGTGAACAAGAATGATTGATTATCGAAGAAATTGAGAAATTCCCCAAACACAATAGTCCTCACAACAGCAGTGGCCTCACCTGTTTACAGTGTCTGTCATTCACATGTTTAAATTATCAGAAAACAGCACTGGAAGATTTTGAAGTGATCAGTTATTTGCCTTTTATTCTTCATGTTTAATGGGAAGGAGAGCCAACACACATCTGAGGTGTAGTTCTTTTATGTTCATTATAATATATTAAATCTGAACGAAATAAAACGCATAAAATAGGTTTAAATCAGTTCTTCTGAAGTTTTAGCTCACATCATTTTCATTCGCAAAGTCGTGCTTGGCTACATTCTATTCGTCGCGAATTTTTTTATTTTCTCTGTTTACTTTTTTTTTTCATGGTTTCTGATTTGATTCTGTCTACTTTATCTAGCAACAGCGAGGAGTTTTTCATCTGTGGTATCTGGGAACATATGATAAATCAAATTTACTGTTGCATTTTTGGTTTAATTGGTTGATACACATGCAACTGAACGTTTTTCTTCACGATTTGTAGCAATTGTTGGAAAGGAGTTGTCAAAGGAAGATCAGAATACTTTCCACCGTAAGCTCTAGTGAATCGAGCAGGCTAAGTTCCACAGACTGACGACATCAGTAAGCTTCGAATTAGGATAGAGAATGTATGAAATAGACTAGACTAAGTAAAGGCTGGTATCTAGCGTTTCTTTTATCTCGTTCAGAATCACATAAATAAAAATTCATAGGAAGTTTACAGAAATGAAATGCACTCGATTACTATTAAACTTTGCTAAGTTTTTCTGCGAGCCAACCTTTTAGTCATTTTCCGTCCAGTGGGACACACTGTAGCATGTCGTCTGTGGCGCCTTTAAGAGCGAATCTGACAGGTACGAACTTTAAGGTACTGCTCAGTTTGAAGGCACTGTTGGTGATTGGTAAAAAGGTGAAAGATGAGATGAGAGAGAGTGCGGAGATCAGCAACGGAGGATGGGGTAGGAAGGAGGTTATAGTAATTGGTGAAGTTTATTTGGCATAGCGCAATGATTGAAAGTAAGGGGGCAGAGATGATGTTGGGAAGGGGATTTGTGAACTTTTTCCCGAACTGTGACAAGTGGAAAAGTTATGGTAGTATCGTGATAAAGAGAAAAGAAGGAGGAATGATGTGACGGTTCGAAGAAGAGTGGTCTATAACACGACGTCCGTGTATTATTTCACGTGCAGTGAGCAGCAGAACTCGGGAAGTGTTGAATCAAATTGCAGAAGAAGGAGTTGTAGTTAGATGGATGCATCGTGAGAGAGAGGAAAGGTTGCGAGAAGTTCTGCTGCTTTTCTTATGGAAATGAACTGAAGGTAGTGGATGTGTTTTGCACTGATTCAACAACTCTTTTCAGATTCTTTTCCCTATCTCACGTATATACGGAAATTATTCCAGTTACGTGTCAGTTGTGAGCATTCGCTGGAAGGTAACAACGAACGGGTATCACTGCTGCATGGTAGCAACAGTATATATGGTGACTGCTTAACGAAGCGTTACACCAATTCGATAATAATTCAGGGAGCACGCTATCTAAGTGTGTTTTTCTACAATGTTGTGAACCAGACATAGGGTTTACCCTCGACATTGTCCTATGTGACACAAAATATTGACCGCTCTGTTATTTGTGCATTCTGAGTTGGCGTTCACAGCAACGCTTCATAAAGTATGATGTGTAGAAGAAATGAATTTACTCTATATATATATATAATTAGGAATTAAAAATTTTTTAAATTCGTTCATATAGACAATTGATTTTAGGGTGGACCGGGCGAAAGGACACATTCAAGAAGATGTCTACACAAGTAACGCACACTGCTCATATCACTGTCGGCGATGAGAATCTTTATCTATGGGGATATAAGACAAGCCGGATAAAAACGGTATGTTAGGATTGAATGAAATTCCAGTGTGAGTATACATAGGTTCACATTGAAAAAACCTATATATCAGCTCTGTTAGGGTTCGTGTCAAGTGACTATCTAATGCAAAAATATGTTGCTTAAAAAAAATAAAAAAATAGGTCATAAAATAGATTTCAGGTTTTGACTTGGGTAGTCACAGTGCTTACCTTCGGGACATTCCGTTTATTACTGTATTGGTATCCAAGATGGTGGGTGAAATGTACTGCCTCAGAATGTTCTCTTAGTACTGCAGACTGTCTTTTGATTCGGTCAGTTACTTAATCTTAATTTTTTCTAATCTTTTGATTCGGTCAATTACTAATTTTTTCCAATGTTTCCCATAGTTTACGGTAGTCCAAAGTTCATTTACTGTTGGCGTGTTGCAACAGGTAATAGAAATTTTATTCAGTAATCATTTATATAAAATGATGTTTTGATTTTAATATTGACTTAAGGGATATACATATGGATGTTGCCTTTCGCCCGGTATGTTGTGTGAATAGTGATACTGTTATGCAAATGGGTTTACCTTTAACTGGTTTTCGAATGGCTGATGTAAGCTCATTGAGATATTTCACTTTCAAGAAACTTATCCATCTCTGGTATCCTGACGAGAATCGATTCATTTCTATCGACTCACTAGATATTGATGTGAGTTCACTTTATTTAGTTGTAAACTAAATTTACTGGATTATTTTTTTCTCATTTTTTCCTTGCAAAATATTGAGTTTTTGGTGCGTAATTAAGTCGAGATGGTCGAAAGATTGATTCTGTCGAATTTTTTTGTTTTCTCTTTCGATACCATGTATATCGCGGAAATATTTAAATATTTAACTTTAATTTTATTATTTAAGTTTATCGGTAATATTCGAAAATATTTGAAGACATTTTTCACTTTGTATTAATTTTAGATCGATTTTCACCGTTTTCACAGTATGGCGGAAAAGGGTTTAAATAGTGCTGATGTTGCTAAACGCTTAACAGTTTATGGAAAAAATCTAATTAGCATAAAATTCAAGCCATTACATGTTCTGCTATTTCATGAAGTTTTATCACCTTTCTATATATTTCAACTGTTCAGGTGTATACTTTTTTGCAGCATTTGTAATAAATTCATTTGAAAATCTCCACTAATAATTAGTATTAAAATTCCTATTATACTAATAAGAAATTTTTTGTAGTGTTGCGGTTTGGTTTTCGGATAATTATGAAATATATGCTAGCGTTATTGTTGCCATGTCCTTATTTTCCATATCAATGGATTTATATCAGACCAGAAGTCAAGAAAGGAAGTTGCGAAGCATGGTTAATTCTTCGGAATTCGTGCAGGTATTAAGAAATGGTGGGAATCTAATGAAAATTAGCAGTGAGGAAGTAAGTTTTGATTTCTTTTTTAATTTACTAATTTTTACATTGTTTTATATATACTTAATAATTCAGTAACTATGTTAATTCGTACTAAAAATACTTGAACTTTTTGCTACCTGGTTACAGTTGGTACCTGGTGATGTCATTCTAATTCCTTCCAATGGTTGTAATATGCAGTGTGATGCCGTCTTGATTAATGGCACAGTAATTGTAAATGAATCAATGTTAACAGGGGAATCAGTTCCTGTAACTAAGGTTAGTACTTGAGTTTGTAGTCGTTTTGTTAATATATGGATCATTCATTTGTTTCATTTCCTACTTTGTTTTTTAGGCTGCCCTACCTGATACTGATGATGAATTCTCAGTTTTTTCGTTAAAGAAACATTCCAGACATACACTATTTTGTGGTACCCAAGTACTTCAAACACGTTATTATGCAGGGAAAAGTGTGAAGGTTGGTGATATTCAAAAAGTAGATTTTTTTTTCCCCTTTTTACATGAATTTTTCTTGTATGTTAAGTAGAATGATATATTTCTTCTTATGATTAAATCACTTATTCCAGGCAGTTGTTCTTCGAACTGCTTATACAACGCTTAAAGGTCAATTAGTACGCTCAATAATGTATCCAAAGCCAATAGATTTTCGTTTTACAAGAGATCTTTTCAAATTTGTCGGTTTTCTTGGATGTATTGCTTTTTGCGGTTTTTCATATACCATTGTCACAATGATTCTTCGTGGTACAGATATGAGGAAAGTTATCGTGCGTGCATTGGATATTGTAACTGTAGTTGTACCTCCTGCTTTACCCGGTAAGTAATATGAAGAAAGTGTTGCAGAGAGAGAGGTCTTAGAAGTTTTTGGAATAATTATGATCGTTATTGGTTAGAGCTGTTCATTGAAGAATTTGAAAGAGATTATTTAAAAGATGTTATTGCTTTGATATAAACAAATTTAAGCTGCAATGAGTGTTGGGATATTAGCATCACAGATGCGTCTCCATCGAAAAAATATTTATTGCATTGCTCCTTCAACCATCAATACTTGCGGCTCAATAAATGTTGTGAGTTTTAAACTTATTATATTTTCATTATAACTATAATGAGTTTAAACTGATGTTCCATTACATGGTGTTTACATGTTATTTTCAATGTGCAGGTTTGTTTCGATAAAACTGGAACTCTGACAGAAGATGGTCTAGATTTCCATTCTGTTTGTCCTGTTGTACACAGTGATGGTAGGGAACCAATGTTTGGACGTGAATTTCCATCATTAAATGTTAAGGAGATGTGGGATTATCGCAAGCTTGTCGAAGCAGTATCTACTTGTCACAGTTTGACGCGGTTGGTATCAATGCTTTTATCAGAAAAATAAGCAAAAAAAAGCTAAGAAATTGTTTTCGAAATTTTACCCAGTAGTTTTCTGGTAGTTTATAATAATATTTTGAGGATTTTCAGCATAAACGGTGTTCTCTGTGGAGATCCACTTGATTTAATTCTCTTCAAAAACACTGCTTGGACACTAGATGAAACCATGAATTCGAGAATCGAAGAAACCGCACGATTTGATATTTTAGCTCCACCAGTTGTTCGGAGTGTTCCGGGCACCTGTGGCTGTGATCGCGAAATAGAACTCGCTGTTTTAAGACAGTTCACTTTCAGGTGCTGTTGTGTTATCTTATGAGAAAGCTGCAATAATTTACCTATGTTATAATATGGTTATTCTTGAACTACTGATTGTAATCTATACATTTTTAACATTTCTTATCTTTATTATTTTTGGAACTGTACTAACAGTTCTTTTTGGATTTGAAAAGCTTTTTGTTCATTTGAAATTTTTAGTTCCTCACTACAACGGATGTCTGTCATCGTGCATGATCCGGAAGATGAGTCACATGATATGACTTTGTACTGCAAAGGTGCTCCAGAAATGATAGCTTCGCTCTGTCAACCATCTACCATCCCTACCAATTACAGCGTTTGTTCATTTGAATCTTATTCAGTAGGAACTGTTATTGATATTCTTAAAGGATTTCTTTTTTTACTCTCATCTCATTTTACATTAATACAACTTTCCAACTATGTATCTGGATTTTAGAGTTCCTTCTCTTTTTTTTTTTAACTTAATATTATTGATCATTATGAACTCAATAGAAACAATTATTGAGAGAACATTGAAGTAATTTTACGAATACTGCGTTTGTCTTTTAAAGCTTACTAATTTTAAGATTATCCCAAAATTTTCGGTGATATGGTCCCTTAAAACTCTTTGTTTATTGTTTCGCGTGGTTATTGCCACCATTGCATAAGGTAGTACTTTATAGAATGTCGTCAATGATTACGCGCAACACGGATATCGGTTGATTGCAGTTGCTTATAAAAAGCTTCATATCAGTTTTCCCAAGTCGCAGAGAGTGAATAGAGAACAAGTTTGTTTTTATTGGATTTTGAATGATTATGGACTTTATGGGATCATTTTTTTTTTTTCTCTCCCCATGAAGTCTTTTACACTTTTTGTTTGCTTGACAAGAATGGGTTGTTTTAGGTAGAGAATGAACTGACATTATTGGGTCTAGTAACGATGGAAAATCGACTGAAATCGCAAACAGTGGGTGTTATTCACCAGCTGAATAAGTAAAGCTTTTTTAATTTATCTGGAGTTCCGATAAAAAAAAAGAGAGAGAATTTCTGTAATATTCAGTTAACTTTTTAAAGCTAAATGAATATATAAATTTCAGAGCCCACATTCGAACTGTCATGGTTACTGGCGATAACATACTTACAGCGCTTAGTGTAGCTCGTGAATGTGGAATTATACAGCCTATAAAAAGAGCTTATATTGTAGAATGTGGTAGTCGAGAATCTCCAAATTCGAGAATCCCTCTCTTGTTGAAACAGGTTTGAAATCTGTTGATAGTTTTATGGTGTTTATTTCCATAATTCTTCAGTATCAAAATGAAGCAACGTCGAGCTAAGCTTGATGTGACTCAATGTGTTCCTTTTTCTGATTATGTTGCCGCTAAAAATTTATGATAATTGATTTTCCATTTGTTCAGTTGAGTCACTTTTCTCCAGGCTGCTTCCTCGTCTGAAGATCTTCTGGATGATTCATCGTCAGTTTATGACATGGAGTCGAGTAGTTTTATAGATCCTACCTATCAGCTTTCCGTATCTGGTTAGTATCGATTATAAAAAATTTGACCTTTTAAAGCAGTTGAAATTATTCATCACTTGAAGAGATTGTTTTCAAACTTCCACGGTCTAAAATACTTATCCAGGAATTAAGAAAGCTGCTGCCTACAGGTCCAACATTTGAAGTTATTTGTCGTGAATATCCTGAATTGTTGCTCAAATTTGTGACTGTTTGCGATGTGTTTGCACGCATGTCACCCGAACAGAAGCAAATACTGGTAAATAAACTTCAAGAAGTGGACTATACTGTGGCCATGTGTGGTGATGGAGCTAACGACTGTGCAGCGCTGAAGGTCTCTGTTTGTTACTTTTGTTTTATCATTTGATTTATATAGTATTACGAAGAGGAAACCAGTTGCATTTCTAATCTTTAGACATTTGAGTTCTACGATTAGTTTCGTTAATTGAATGCTTCTAAGTTCTGAACTGAAATTTATTGATCTCGATAATGTATTTTTACTTTACCTTACAAAAGAGATGGGTATCATCATAATGACTCATAGAGGTTGCAAAATTAAATTCATTAGATACAGTTTTTAGGCAGCTCATGCAGGTATATCCTTATCTGAAGCAGAAGCATCAATTGCAGCACCATTTACTTCTCGTGTTCCCGATATTCGTTGTGTTCCAATGATTATCCGTGAAGGTATTACATTTATTTATCATGACATTTTCACCCATAATTATCAATATATATGGTAATAAAAATTTTTTTTCAGGTCGAGCTGCTTTGGTAACTTCATTTGGAATTTTCAAGTATATGGCAAGCTATTCGTTAACTCAGTTTACTTCAGTCGTTTTGCTTTATTGGCTCACTACAAATCTTACAGATTTTCAGGTTATTTTTGTCCTAACTTACGTCGTTGTAAGGATTGCTGGATTTAATTAACATGCGTATTCTCAAATCAGTGCAGTAAGTTTTATTGTGTAATTATTTTCAGTTTCTTTTCATCGATTTATTTCTGGTAACAGCAGTGGCTGCATGTTTTGGGTATACTCCACCGTGTCAGAAGCTTGCAGTTTCACCACCACCAACAAAACTACTTTCTTTCGCATCACTGGTTTCAGTAATTGGGCAGCTCTTGATTGTTTTCACTTTTCAAGTTAGTTTTTTTCTTTTTTTTTTTTTATCTACAAAGCATTGCATTATAAGACACGAAAACACATTATGGTTGGATGTTAATTAGTGTAAACACTAAGTTTGACACTTATTTCCGACTCAATATAGTGGTAGATTATATCTTCTCTAATTAAAAGTTACTAAAAAGGAAGAAGAAATTCATGTAACTGTTTCCTTATCAATAATTGTTTCAGTTGTGTATTTTTATCTATACTGCAGCGCAACCATGGTTTGTGCCTTATTCAGCACCAGTTGGATCTGCTATTGAAGATAAAAGAAGCATGCAAGTAAGCTTTTCTAGATCATTTATATTCTGGAATGACTGGTTTCCTTTCATACAAAAATTTAGATACTTAAGGAGCTGATTTGCAGGGAACAGCAGTATTTTGTTTGTCCTCTTTCCAATATTTAACTTTGGCAGTCATTTATAGCAGAGGACCTCCTTATCGTAAAACAATTTTCAGTAACACTCCACTTTGTACCTGCCTCGGTTAGTGCAAAGTTATTGTATAATTTACATATTGATAATTTATTTGCATATTTGGTAATTTACATATTTGCCACAAAATTTTAGAAAACAATTTTAGAAAATACTTTGTTAAATGAATCTTTTATCTTTTCAGTTATATTAATTTTCACCTGTGTGTGGCTCACAATTAGTCCTCCATATTTTGTGGCCAAGCACATGGAATATGATCCACTTCCGGAGCTTGGTTATCGAATTTTCATACTTATTGTTGCCTTCAATTACATTTTATGCGCCTATTTATATGAAACTGGAGTTATAGAGTACCTGATTCTTACAGTTCGTGAAAAGTAAGCACTATAGTGTTCTTTTTCTGCAAAGTAAAGAGATTTATTGGAAGTTGTTTGAGAGTGGAGAATAAGGGGCTTCTGACTTTAAGCAGTTTTTTTTTTTTGGTTTGGTGAAATATTCCTCATATTTAGTAAGAAAAATATTTCTTTTGTTCGCGTTCCTTTTAATATAAATCCTTTGCTTTAGTGGCAACAGATAATGTATTACAATTTAGGTGGCGTAAGAAACATTCTGTTGAGACAGATGCGTATTTGTTAAACAAGAATGAAAAAATTTTACGTTCGATTAGTAGCAGCCCAAGTTGGATTCCAAGCGCAACGGAAGGAGAGAATGATCATTTCGGATTATACTCTTTTCCTCGTATTCTGTAGTCTTCACAAAATGCTAGGTGTTACCAACCAGAATGCTTTTAATGACAGCTGATTAGTCTGAATTATTAATCATAATAAGTACACTGCGAATTAGCTGACTAAAGATTTCTTTAATGTTGTTGTCCAAAAATTGTAATTTTGAACGTTGTAAAAGTCTTTTAGGAATCTCTAGCCCGCTTGTAATATTTTTCACTTCTGACAATATTTTTGTTTCTTTTTAAAATGTTCTTGTTTACTGTTGCCTTGAATTTGTCTTAATCTTTCAAGAAATTCGGGCATGATTATCACCATAGAATATTTATTTAAGCATGCTTTCGGCTGTTTTTTTTTTTTTAATTTATTTGAGTTTGAGTGCCAAAACAACAACGGGTTGATATTATTCCTTAATAGAAAAAGGTGTTTGGTGTTATGATTCTTCATTTTGCTGCAAAATTTGTCTTTTTGTTGGCAAATCCCTAAATATAAAATTTAATTAGGAAGAAAACCGGAAAGGAAACCTTGGTAAGTTAGAAAGACACTGATCTAATTTATACAACACAATATTGTCGCTTACACTACATCTCTGTAGTGGTTTAGGGAACACTTGAAGCCGGTTCTCTGCTCATTTTTGGAATATAAATTTTGCGAAACTGTCCAGTGATTCATTTGTAATCATTCTTCAATAATATAAATCCAGTTATCTTTATAAATGTCTTTCTATTTTACTAAGTGGAGAGTATATTACATCTTTTGTAATTGAACCATATGGTCTAAACACCTATCAACAGAAGTCACATATGTCTTGCACATCTTCCTCAAAAGCTTATATAATTCTTGTTTCAATGTTCCGAATGATTCCAGAACAATAACTCATCATTGCAAAAGTGTTGTGCGCGGTCCAATAAACATATCATTGTTGATGCCTTTTTATGTAAGTTGCAACAGTTTCTCCGTTCCAAATTCTTCTCATTAACTGTGCTGTACTAAATAACTGCTGAGCTTTTTAGTTATCATAGCAGAGATTGTAAGTGCAACGGTTAAGCTACGTTACCGAGAATCTGTAGAGTCATAGGATGAGTCACCGCCAGTATTAAGAGAATTGACCGCTTGCTCATTAGTTGTGGATTTATAACGCATGTATGCACAATCAGTCATTTGATGGCTTCTGCAGAGAAAGCAACATTTATTTGTCAAATAAACACAAGTATAAACGAAGTAATCTCAGGTGTGGCGTATGGGTCGGAAATGGAGAGGTACGAATTCAATAGGACCATTTGATTGATGATTTGCTTTCCTTATTGGAGTTATCAAGAGATACAATAATAATAAATTAAGGTTGTAATGTGTGACATCAGCAAACGTAACGCCAAGCTCTACAAATCGTGTTTTTCATTTATTAAGGTATCAGGGTATTTCGTATGATAAGTTCAGTTCATCAACATTGTATCTAGTTTTCATCACTAACAGCGATAGTAACGTTTGCAGTTGAATATACCATGATAAAAAGTGTAATCTGGTACTATGCAATACCTCTAAATAATCCGCTTATAATGAGAGTACACAAATGATCAAACTGCAATGAGTGATAAGCGTACACAAAGTCAAAAGCACTTTTAACAGACAAGTTCATTTTCATACTATATAATATGAGCAAGGAGGAGAGAATGACCGAACTTTCCGAATGCTCTCGAACAGCTTTTTACTTTTCATACTTTTGAAATAGCACTGTTGAAATTTTAGGATAGGAATAATACGCTGGGGTAATTTCCGAAGACGATGAATACATTAGGAAATGATCTGTCAGATAACATCAACGAGATGTAGTAAACAAAAGTCTAGTTTATTTAAAGAATCCAGAAATATCGTGACGAATCTTTAACTGAAGATTTGGTTAAAATCGAATCCTTAGTAATATAACGATAAAGAACGCTGACATTTTACGCTTACGAAGAACCGAGTATGATAGATCGATTGTTCATCGATTCATTCATAGAAAAATACGAAGCTTTACTGTATAAGCAAACTAATATCAAGGAAAAAGTGGAGGTTGTTTAACAATGTGGAGAAGAGTGAAAAGCACACAGAAACTAATGACGAGTATTTTCTCTAAAACATTTAAAAACGCTAACTGAATAATTTAGGAAATACTTAGTATTAACTATTTTCAAAAAATTTATCAACATAACACCTGCTGCATAATGATTTTCTGGCTTGAGAAGAAACTTGCAAAAAAACTCATACAATACTTCAACAAAATAGAGCAGAAAAAACATGAAACAATGAGAAACTACAAGAATAGATTTGGATTATGAGATCCAGCTATTTATCGTATTTATGATTATGAAGTTTACTGCTCCTACTACTATACAAATACATGTGTATTTGCACTAAAAGTGGCTCAGTTTAATCAAACTAATATCCAAATAACGAACGTTAAAATTTAAAAATAGAGTATAACAAACAGTGTCATATCGAGGATCAGTAAACTACATCACGAAGAACTTTGCTCATGATTCCTTCGAATCGTCCACTACCATAAACAATTTTTGAATGAGTTTGGTTATCAGCTCTGCAACATTATTCAGTTCATCAAGTTCTTTTTGTTGGACAAGTAACGGAAAAGAAAATAAAAACCAATTTAAAGTAATAACTCAAAAAAAAAAAAAAAAGAAGAAAACATTAGTTTCCTAACACGTTAAGGCTAAAATGTAAGCTAATTTGTTTAATCAGAATGTAAGACAATGTAAAAAGTAATAAATAACAAAGTACCTGAAGTCGCCACAAAGAATTTTGGCTTATTTTTCCATGCCACAAATAAAAGATATACCGGGATTGCAGTAAGCATGATACCGAGACCAACCGCTAAAAACAATGAATTTTTTTCAAATCCAAAAGTGAATTAAACCACCAAGAAAGATGAAATACAAAAAAAAAAATAGACCTGTATCTTTCGGTGAACCAATGATAGGGACAATCACTAAAGCAGTACAGCCAAGGAAGAAAATAATCGGGAAGAAAAGGTTGACCTGAAGAAAATAAGTACACTAATGAAACAGACAACTGGCAGAAATTCCCTAGTCCTCGGCACCGCACAAAATACTGACCTTGA
>PQVD01003067.1:0-22969 GCA_003012265.1 Setaria equina
AATATATATATATATAATTAGTTCACAAATACTATTATTACAAAATATGTAACTTTCCAAGCAAAATCAGGATTATCGTTTCATCTTACTTGTTTCGCATTCGTGATTTTTACGTCTCCAGAATGTTGGGAGGAGAATGTCTAGTCGAGATTTCGTGGATAATTTGGGCCAAACAGAACATGTTTTCGACTGCTCTTTATTGAAGACATTGTATCTCGCCATTAAAGATCAACCTATCAAATGGGTTGGGTAAGTTTTACGTGTTTGCTGACATTCTTCCAAAATCTGGTTTAAATGACTAGTTTTTGAGCTACATTTGACTTTAAATCTCTGAAACAAAAAAAAAAGTGCTTCTCTTTAAAATAGCATTTCCAGAGAGTTAGGAGGGAGATCGGTTAATGATATATCAGTGGCAGATGATATTACTTCGCTACTCCGTGAAAAGAAGAAAAAAATGCTATCAAAATCACGATCGACAGTGAGTGATGATGACCAAATTGAGTATAAATCTGGTTGGGTTGTGAGGAAGTGCCTTTTTGATAGAGATGGGAAGCGAAGTAAGTTGATTAATTTTTTTTGACAGTGAACATTAAGAATGAATTTGCAATCACTGATCAAACTGATGTGCTTAATAATGTGCTGTAACTTCCATTGATTTTAAAAGATTTTTTTGTTCGGATTGTCAGCAGCAGTAATGTTTAAAATTTTAATGAAGAGGAATGGGTATGAGCTTTTAAATTATTTGATTATAGCTCCCTTTGGTCGTCGAGGTTGGAAGATGGTTTATGCACGACTTCGAGGGATGGTTCTTTATCTGCACAAAGATGAGAGCAGTTTCCGACATGGCCGTTTTCAGACATTCAATAACGCTATTCTTTTGCATCATGCTTTGGCGGAAAAGCCTGAAGATTACTGTAAGCGACAACACGTGTTCAAGCTGAGGACAGCGAATCTTGGTGAAACACTTTTTCAAACGAGGTAATTCGTCGCTGTGTGTGTATTACTGTAAATTTTTTGCAAAATGTCATATGTTTTATTTACCTTTTCAAGGAATTGTTTTAGTTGGTTAATCTTACCGATAGCAGTAGTCGAGATACTAATCATTTTTTTCGTAAGACTCCGAATTCAATAAAGCACTTTAAACTTGCATAACTGATCGTTTTTCAGTGATCCAAACGAAGTGCAGCAGTGGATTGGTACGATTAATTATGTTGCTGCAGCCTTCTCTTCACCGGCATTGCCACCATCGGTTTCAAATCAGGCTGAAGTTTTTCACAAACCTCTACTACCCAGTGCACCATCAGGCCTGTCAATAGTAGGTACTTTTCGCTAAGGTAGAATAGATTTCAACGTTAAGTTGAATGGATTTCTGTGCTTATGTGTTACTGTGAGAAGTAACGAGCACTCACAATTTTTGTAATTTCTATTTTGTTTCAGAAGCTTGCAAAAATCATTGCCTTTTTTAACCATATACGATTTTTTCAAATCTCATTTGTCCAATTAACTATATGAATTAGTTTCCTTTTAAAATTGCTTCTAGATGGCCAGAAGTTTTGTGGCTCATAATAGAATGGCGGTGAAATGCCATCTTAATAATAAGAAATTGGGATGAATCATATATTGTAGTAGTCCAGTAATTTTCTGGCTCTGTCAGTAGTATTTTTCATTTTGAACTGTGGAAAGAAATAAAATTCATTTGAGGCAGAGCAGTTGAGAGCCCACGAGAAGAAAGAGGAAGAAATGGGATTAAGACTTGAAGAGCTTATGAAAACAGCACCTTCTCTGAAAGCGAAAGGCCATGTTGTCCTGGACTTTTTCTACAAAGAACGTTTCTTATATCAGGAAGTATGTTTTTTTTTTTTTTTTTTCCGGATGTAATTTTGACAGTACTACTTCCATATGTATCGCGAAAATTATGAACATTGTTCGTTGATTCATTTTAATTTTTGTTGCAGAAGGAACGGTACCAACGTTATGTCGAGATTTTACGTGAAAATCTTAATTCGCTGTCACCGTCGCATTCCATGGCAATACGTATAGATCCACTCATAGGAAATTATCGGCTGGGTGATTCGGGAAGATCATCAAGTTCTACACAGAGCAAAATGATTGGTTGTGGAAGTATAGTTAAGGAAGAACCAGAGGCAGAGGCAAAGGCTGAAAAAGCTGAAGAGGAAGATTCTGATGTAGAATCCGATGATTCAGACACAAGCGCAGGTCGCTGTAGTTACCAAGAAGCAATACTCCAGAACCCAGGTTCCCATTTGATAATATCGAAATAAGCTACTTGGTTCAAGAAGTCTAAGTTCGGCATAATCTATGTTTCTGTTAGATGATCGGAAAATTTTTATTTGTACAGATTTTGATGAAGGGAATTCGGAGGATATTCTGGGTGGAACCGTTATGGTTGACTTCATAAAGAGGTAACCATTAAAGACAGTGCTCGGAATATCTCGAAAAGGAACTAACTCCTCATGATTTAAAAGCATCTGTACTATCCCATTCCTCTTTGGAAATAGGGAGCAGTGACACTTCTTTATATCTATATACTTAGATCAGTTAAAGCTTTATAAGTTTGCTCATTTGTGTCACTAATATAGCTAGAAACAGCTCATAAAAGAATTTGGGCAAGTTTCATTTGCCCATCGACCTCGCAATCTCAAATGGAGTTTGCAAACCCATCTGTTCTATAGAGAGATTTTGTGTCGTTCCTTTTGACATGGCTTTATTACGGATTATCTGTTATGAATGCGTATTAAATTGTGGTTGATGTAAAAGTGCGGGTTATTTTTCACTGCTCCAAAAAAATAGTGTAAAACGAAAACTGATTACAGTAGTTTAAATATGTGTAACTCTCATTAACATAACCTTTTGGAACCTGGATTCCTTATATAAAACATGTATAAAAAACACACAAAATTCCATTAATTTGAAATGCATGGAATTGGAAACCTTTTGTAATGAGGACTAAGCGTTAAGCATATGGGAAGAATAAATTGGTTGTTAGAAAATGAATGCCGTGGAGCTAAAATACAAATGGAACCAAAAACAAAGTAGTTGTGGAAATTTTTTCATTGCGAAAGTTTAGTCATTTGAGAAATTGTCAACACACTCCTTTATGCTTTTCCTGCTTTGCTGAAATTTTTGTAGCTCTTCTTCTGTTAATAAATGTTTTTTTTTTCCTAAGCATCTGTCGCTGCTATCGTAAACTGTCCTTGTTAGAAAATTTGATTATCATTTCATGGGTTTTGCTTTTATTCCTAAGTGACTGTTACAAGTCCGTCAATAGATTTTTCCTATTATTCATTGTACAGTTTTTTTTTTTTCCTTTTTCTTTACCTGTTCTGTCTCACATGATTCCTTTCTAAGCAAAAGTGCTCGAATTTTTGCTGCATTATTTGTGGCAAGATTTACCGGACATTACATGACTTGAACTGTACAAGCTTTACTTCTCTGCTCCCAGTTTCCCTTTTGAATACCATAGTTCTCTTATTGGTGCGATAATAAGTTTAAGTGTTTTATTATCTACTTTGGAGGTTTTTAAATTGTTAGTCAACGCTTACTAATTCGACTCATACGCGAGCGCGATCATAAACGGTAGCCAAAACATTGGTGATACGTTCTGTAGAAAGCTGCGTAAAAGTCACATGTTCAAAAGGAATTATTGTCCACAGATTTGTCCGGGGTCTGACTATATTTAAAATCCACTGGAATATATCTCATTTTTTTTAATGTGGTAACTGCTGTGTATAATTTATCAAATTATTTCGTTGTAATTACAATTGGAATACTATCGCACGCTTTGTTTTTTAAGTTCCATTGCTACCGTTTTAATTTGCTTGATGAAAAGATTCTTTTATTAATGTTGCTGTTAAATTGTAATGATTCTTTAATTCCTTAAGTGAAGAAAGAACATTTTCGACGGCTGATTATGCAACCAATCTGTAGTTTAACAAGTTCTTTACAACGTTTTCATTGGGCTCTTCTGTTCAATGTATTTTCATAGCTAACTGTTGGTGGTACAGCTATGTACATTTACGGTATTACTGAGCTGTCCTAATTTTCATATGAAAATTATTGAAGGGACATGGAAGCCGATTTCTGTTTTTCGAAGTGAAGTTGGATAATGAAAGCATCTCTTGTAAACTTATAAGCAGCTTTAAGCTTGACTATGTAAACGAATGGGAATGACGCTGTGTATTGAAGATGTTTCTCTACAACGCATTTGACTAGTCATTTAGACAATACACATCCTTTTTAGAAATATCGATTTCTTCATTCAGGTAATAAACAACTTATCCTTCATTTTGCCGATACAGTCTCACAGAAGCTCGGTTTGTGCATTTTCTTTACAACGGTTTTTTCCTCAAATTTTAATTGCTTTTATGATATGATAATGAATAAACGTGTTCCATCTTCGTTTCCCTCTTTGTGGATTGATTAGAAGTTGCTTTTGGGTATGTTTCCTGAATAATTTCTGCGAAACTGGCAATTTTCCCTACTAATGTAACGCTTAGACTAATTGCCAGCAGTCACAGCCTTGAGATGCGTTCTACGTGATATGCAATTTCGATTGCATTGCAAAATGGCTTTGACAGTGGCCTTTTGAGGTCATAGCAGAAGGGCTTGGTCCATTCGATCATTCTAATGTGATTAAAACATATAGACGTTAGCGATGAAGATAGAACGCAGTGAAGATTTATATTTGTAAATAATTGAGTTGCTTGAAATGTGAAAGCAGCGCAGTTGTTACCAAAATTTGCATAATTTGCATCACACTTCCTGTAATCAAAGTGGTGACATTTGCATATCTCAAACGAGATCAAAACTAGCCAAGGTTTTGGTGAATAATTATTGTTCAGTTAATGTTTCGTTGAGGAGGCGTTCGTGGATTAGTTTCATTCCAAGTTTTTCATTATTTCGAATTTAGCATGGAAATCTGAGTAGTATTACTTGAAAATTGTATGGTTATATATTCTTAAGAATGGATAGTGTGGTGTCAACCTGGGTGTAAATCATGATCAGGATGAAACAGGAATGAAAGATGAGCTATATAACCGTCTTGTAGAAGTTTGTAGAAGGTGAACGTTCTTTCTTCCGTGGCAATATTAGGAATAAAATTCTGCTTACTAATATATCGTCATTCTTAGGTCTGAGTTTGCTTATAACGGAAGCGGATCGCTTAGTTGTAACCAGTTCCATAAGAGCAGCAACAAACTAAGGTAAAATTTTGATCTTTGCCTAAGAATTCATGACTGCACAGTATCGAATATACATACCATTTTCTTTCTGCGTCAGCTTCTAATAGTTCTTGTGTCCGTTTGCTTGTTTTCTTGAATGACAAGTGTTTTGTTAGATAAATATGAGAAAGGGTCGCATTATATTGATGGGGTGAAAAATTATTCGCGTCGTATCGATAATGCGTTGGATTCAGTCTGGTATTTGTTGCCAGGTTGTGGTTCACGTTATTAAGCAGGTCGTCTTATGACAACAGTGGTAGACATGGAGTCCAGCGAGAAGGATCTGCAATATCCGGAAGAAACGAAAAAAATCAGTGAAACAGGTATTCCTCTCCTAGTCAAAAATTATTTTAAAGTGTTTAACTGTTGTGAAGAATGGAAGTTACCTATGGTAGCATTATACATGAATGGGACATTTATTGATTCAATCATTTGCTTAGTACGAACAATACCGCATACTCCTGTATTGGCGTTTAGGACGCTCTGGTGAATCAGCAGTGTTCTATATTCTTGACTTAGTGATATATATTTCTGGGCAGTGTCAAAGGTGTTTACGCCTTAGTTTGCAAAGGGCATCGATCACAACGTGTGATCGAGACAACCCAACTTCAAAAGAATTCTGTTGTAAGGGAAAGGTGGATTGGGAAGAAGAGAGAGGGAAGTGAGACAAGTTTTTAATAATTCATGATCTAAGAATATCACAATATCTGAAAGGAGATAGGAGGTCGTTGGATTTAATATTTTGTATGTAACGTTATGTTATCATGAATATGCTTTCGCTTTTTTTATTATCGACTGGAATTGGGGTTTAATGTTAAAATATAAGTACAGAAAAATCAGTTATTTTTCCAGCCATTATTCATAACAGATCAGCAATATTAGGAAACAGGTATATTTTGGGAAGAGTTTTTTGTTACAGGAAAAGTTAACGATGAACAGCAAACGCACTGTTTGTGTGGAAGTAGTGATGAGTCATCATTTATGATATGTTGCGATCACTGTGGTGTTTGGTATCATGGAGCGTGTCTGCAGGTATTTTTCCGTCCCATGCAATGTATTTAAAAAGAAATCTTTTGAGCATGAAAAAATGCGTTCCTTCACCGTAGTGGGGAGGAGAAAAATTTTTTAATAACATTTACATAATTATAAACTAATTTTACTGACAAATCACTTCATGTTTATATAAAATTCATTTTCCATAATTTACCACGCGTCGCTTAAGCCTACCGGTATTTATTCATCCATTTAAGGTCACTCGTACTCAAGCAAATCGTATTGAGACGTACGCATGCCCACCTTGCATTAGCAAAAACAACAGTTTGAAAATTATTTACCGCGCTCCGGTAGGTTTTATATTTCCTATGGAAATGAATTGGTTGGTTCGTTAAAAAAGTTTTTTCATATTTCCACTCCTCAAATATGTTATTATTGCTTTCATACTAAGAGCTGATTCTTAACATCCTCTCTTAACTTCCTTTTCAGAAGAGAGAACGAGAAAAGAGCGTCCATCGTGAAAAGCACTGCAGATCAAAAGGAGCTAGAAGCGACATCAAGACCCAAAGTAGCCTGAGGCGTTCTTCAAAAGATGAGCATGGTTTTCGCTTACTACGTAGGTCGTTTTTTCAATGCAGAGGCAAGAATTAAGCATAGCAAATTTCGTATGCATTGTTTCTGATTTTTTGGGCTACGCTCATAATGATTTTAAAATATTGCAGACGAAAACAAACCTGAGGAAGGATGCAACAACTGTATTAACTGTTTTCGATCTGAAAACTGTGGTAAATGTGCAAATTGTAACACTTCTGTAGAGCCGTGCTTGAAGCGCATTTGTTTACAGTCGGAATGGTGGAATAAACACAAAAAAAGATCGCAGCAGTCCAAAGATGCTTTGAAAGAGGAAGGTTATTACCGTTAGGTCTTGAACATCTTGTTTCACATGCTTGAATTTATCAATTGAAACCGTAAACATTTTCAGTTCGTTCGATTTAATAACAACTAAATTTTGCTAGAATAATTGCTGAATTCTTACGCAGAGAATTGAAGCTCAAAAATACGTGGAATTTTTTTATCATTGTTTCTATTGAAATTTCTTGAGTGTTTATTGTAGCAAACGCACTTTTCTGATTTTTTTTTTGACATAGTCCAGCACATTCTTATTTGTTTGATTGTTTGTGAAGCCATAAAAACTAAGGAAATATTAAACGGCTGTTATTTTAAATTAATTAAATCTACCTTAAAAAGCAAACAAAGCTTTGCTTTCAGCACTGTTGTCGAACGTGCTACACTCAGTCCCAGTAAAAGGCAAGAAAGAACGAATGAAGTATGCTTAGTAAGCCGTTATATCAGCCTCTTATAAGTCCTTTTTCAAGCTAATTTTTCATTGAAAAGTTTAATAGTGGCTTTTCAGCATAACAGATGATGATGATGATAACACAGGAACTCCTAAACGAGAGGCTGGTTCTGCTAAAAAGCAGCAAAAAAAAGTAGCGAGAAAAAAAACCACGTCATATCAGGTTCTTATTGACTCTTGGAAAACAAACTATGGTATATTTCCGAGTTCATCGGATGATTTCCCTAGAGGTTGCACTTTCAATTCCATTGCATGTTTGTTAAAAGCCTTTTTTCGATAAAAAGGAACTATGAAATAATCAGTAACGTTAGAGAAATCATTCGATGTGTTTGAAAATACTATTCACGGTGTATTCATCTGCCACTCACCTTTTTTCACTTGTTTTTGCATTTTTCAAGTGATCATTTGTTCATCTTCCTTCCCACTGCTTTTTTTCTAGTGTTGATTTTTCTTTAATAATAGAAGTCACATATTTCCCCATGGTCTAATTAATAGGTAAATCACGTCCTGCTAAATCTATAAAAATATGACCTCACATTTTCTCTATTTAATTTGATAGGTTCTACTTAATGTTTCAGTCAGGATATATATATATATATATGAGAGAGAAAACAGTTACTGAATTATTTCAAAATAATAATTGTAAAACCTATACTTTATCGAATTAATTAATGGTGAGTGTTGTCAAATTTTTTTTTATTTGAATTTTGCTTCGGTGATTTTTTTTTATCATTTTTATTATCAGGGTGTAAAAGCTTGCAAATGCGCAAGATTTGCATCTGTAAGAAATGGATTAGCTTAATTTTTTTATTTTTTAGAAACGCCGGGCAAATTCAGCAGTGGGAAGAGCAAAGAAGTCGAAAACTAACAACATTTCGCTTACAACAGGTATAAACTAGAATGATTCATAGCAGTTAATGGCATTAAGTAACTGTTTGTCTTTTTCCTGCATTTTTGTTGAGAAATCATGCGTAATAAAATTTGATTTGCCATATTTCATCATTCGTTATGTGCATGTCTTGATACCAGAAAGTGAATCTATTTCTAAAGAACTAGTTTAAAATAAGCGTACTCTTTGTGTCCATAAAAAAATTGTTTGAAAATTTTCGATAGGTGGTTGGTGGTGAATGTTTCTATTTCTTCTGGAAATGGAATTGAAAGTTATCGCTGAACAACTCAGTAGTGCTGTGTTTTCGGGACTTTTGTAGATGTAATTTTGCTTGTCTTCTGTATTTTGCAGATCAGCGTCAAAAAATTGCATGTGCCGTTTACAATCGCCGCTCACATCGTCATGACTCGAATAAGGTTTGAAGACCAGTGTAGATGTATCTTTTTGAAATTGTTAAAAGTAGATGGAGTTATTGATTATTAGAATTCAGTATTCTCACAAGTTGGAGGTCTTGAATGGCACTGTTATCAGCGCGTCATTACTGAGTTCATTTATGCGATTTTGATGAGGATGTTAACAAATCAATAATTCTTAAGTGAATTGTGCTGCAGGAAAAACCAAAACATTGCGAAGGGCCTCAGTGCACTAATTCCACACGTTCTCAATCAAAATTTTGTTGTGAAGAATGCGGCATGAATTTAGCACGTGTATGCTGTTTGAACTTAGTCGCAGTTTATGATTTTATTATCGCTCTTTGTTTTCATAAGTTCCCATATTTTAAAAAATTGAAGTTTCTGTTGAATAACTGCAATGTGTTTAGAATTTTGTAAACCACATATGCAAACATTTCTCGATTTTTTCAAAAATGTTTTTAGGATCGTTTGCGTGGCATTTTGCCGGACCGTGTTCGGGCTTATTGGGATAATTTGTCTCATTCAGTGGAACAGTCACAACATTTACGGGATGCAGCCGAAGAGCAAATTCAGTTTTTTACGGTATTATGTCACTTTTGTTTTGAATGTATTTTAAATGTTCATAGATTTTCAGTTCACTATTTTCTACTGCAGAATAAAGTGCGTACATTCGCTGATTTTCAAGACGAGCTTCGAAGGTGGATCTCGGTATGTCATGTATTGTATTGCGGTTTATGAAAGTATGATCCTACAGCCTACTGTTATAGACTTAGGAAGGGGGTTTAAGTATTTTGGATTTGTATGAAATCCGTTTTTCATGATAAGTTTAGGTTTCTTGAGTAAGTTGTGTCTATATAAATCATCTTTAAAAACTCGTTTGAAGTTTTTGTATAGCGTACACTTCTAGTGTGCAACTGCGTAAAATATTCATTTTTGTACGTTGAATTGATTGATTATTATTTAGACTATCGAAAAGGTCGAGTGCGAAAATGAAGCAACCATCAATAATTTATCAGATATGGACTTCGTAAGTGCAAATTTTTTATTTTTATGTTGCACTGAGTTGATTTGGTTTGAAAGTTTATGGAAAAGTCATTGAAGTTGGACCTTTTTGATATGTGTTATATTAAGGTGCTGCACTGTGCTGTATGTGCTTTGGAATTTCCAGCCAAACTTATTGTTAAACATATGGAACGCTGCTTCGTGCGAAGTGAGAAACAAAGCTGCTATGGGACGCCTAACAAGGTTTCTTGATTTCTGGGTGTATAATAGAAAATTGCTAGTTGGTGTAGAACTTTCAGTATCAGCAAGTAATAATCGCCATACACATTCAGCTCTGTATATGAATCTTGTCGAAAGACTAGTTGCATAGTCAATTCCAGTGGAAATTCCTATAGATTTTGACTCTACATTCCTTAACTTTAAATATGTTTTAGTCACAAGTTAATCCGTACAATATATTCTGCGAGCAGTTTAACAAAGCCAACAATACGTTTTGCAAGCGTTTGCGCGTGTTGTGTAGTGAACATTACAAATCTGCAGAGGATGCAGCAAAGGTATTGAATATATGAATGTGTTTATTGCTAGGAAAATTCAAGCATTCTCTCTCCATAACTTCTTGTAATTGTAATTTGTCTATTTACAGTTGGCTTTTAGCTATTTGTGGCGAAATTTTTTTTTTTTTTAAAGACCTGTTTAGTTCCTAATTCGTACCTTTTTACGGCAATCCAGTCCAGAATTGATTTTGGAATTAGGCTTATATTTTCTTCATTTTGATCAGTTAGTTGTCCTCCGAAATGATACCTGGAGTTTTCATGAATAAATTGAAATATGCATATTATGTGTATTATAGGTTTGTGGTTATCCTTTTGCGTGGAACAAAAGTGAGTTTCGTCCTGTCATCAAAACATTTGATAGTATGCAGGAACTACTTCAGGAAGGCTTTTGTCACTACCCACGAAAGAATTGTCTCCTGCATCATAACTGGGTTCAGGTCTGTGTGGGACATTTCTTGGAATTTTTACTTTTCTCGTTCTAAACCACAGAATAATCAGATTTAGAATGCAATGGGTTTAATCGACGTGGAGCTGCTTAACCTTCTGATCAAACTAGACGAGTGGTTTGAGAAAAAACGCACACTTCAAGTCTCTGAAACTATGCGTGGTGATGTGCTTTCACTTTTTCGCGATAAAACAGTGCGTTGTAATGCATCACTGGTTGACCATAAATCCACCCAAGACAGTATTTCGGCTAATTCTCTGCAAGCTGATGACACGCAATACCAAAATGCAGAATTATTGGAAAATGCAGGCATATCGCATACGGAGAAAACTACTCGTGTTGGTTGTAGTGATATTTAGTTGGTTCAGTTGGTACATTTAGAAGTATTATAAAAATACATGTTCTGGAATTAAAAGAATGAGGATTGGGATGATCATTTTGGTTTATAGGATCTCTCAGACTGTCGTAATTTTATAATTTACATGAAAGAAAAAAAAAAAACCATTGACCCTTGAATATGACTCTTATTGAAATATGCAGTTTTATCCCAGATAGTAATATTATCTGAATTTCTAAGCTTTGTGAAGTAATAATTTGTAGCGTTGAAATACTAGCTAAATTTTATTCTTTCAACAGTTACTCTGGAATCTCAGTGGGAAACCTATTTCAGATCTCGTCGTGCCTGTTTTTAATAAATTTTTTTTCGTTTCTTGAGGAATATAATTGTTACAGCACTCAATAAATTGGAATTCTGCAGTGGTTTCGTGTAGAATAGCGTCTCGCATATATACGTGATACCAAAAAAAAAAGACTGTTCAAAATGCTTTTAAAGTACTGTAGTTCTTGTGGTTTAACTTTCTGTTAATTCCCTAATTGGTAAGAACAGTGCATAAATATTTTTGGGAAATACCAGAATGATGTAATCAGAATGATCTGATTACACAATTATTCTCAGGCAATATTTGTAGATGGATTTTTCTCATCGGTTTTGAATTTCATATGCCGAATTATGGTCAAAAATAACGGAATAATTCACTAGTACAGCTCTACAGAACATTACTTCAAAATTAAAACAGTAGCTTCTTGTGATGATCGCGTCTGTAACAATGATTTTCCTTGTTTATTTTAATTTGTTTTGGTGGTATCTTACACCTGCCGTCAGCTTTCGTGATCTTCAGTTCTTTGTTAATGATTTAGGCGTGTAGTTTTGTAGTATGGTATCAGATCTGATTACATGGGTCCTTTCCAATGTATTGGTTTTTTTTTTTTTGTTTCTCAAGTAGGCTTGTCTCGATGCAATCAGCGGTCTGTTTATTTTGCCGTAAGAAAACTTTCCTCTATTAGCTGTCTGCACAAATTCTTTGCAGATCTGATTTTTCTTTAAGAGGTAAATTGTATTGTGAACAATAATACCTTATTGCAATTAGTTCATCAGAAATTGTTTGTTATTCTATCTGATTGATTTTCCCAATAATTCTGCGTGTATGAAATGGTTTCTTTTTCCTTGTTTTGAATTTAGTCCTTTTTTGGCGAATAAATTGTGCTAACTATTCTTCATTTTACACTGTAGAAAGATATTGGTTGAAAAGCTGCGTTCCAATTTGAGTATGTTTAAACATTGAAAGAGAGATGATTAGAAGCAGTAATGCGGGAATGATTATTCTTCAATAAGTGTTCCTTCTTTTTCTTTTTTTGAAGATTATGTCGTATCGAAGCTTAATAACGTACTGTGGTTCACTTGTATGTTTTAGAATGAGTAGATTCAAAGGCCGCACGATACTTCTTTTTGATGTTGATGGTACCTTAACGTTACCACGTCAGGTATGTTACGTTTTACGTTTAAAATTTGTAATTTGTTTCGCAGACCCCATCACGTTTTTTTTTTTTTCGCTTTACGCACCCTCCACTAATTTCCGGGCTGGTTAGGCTGTATCGGTCAGTTTCCATTGTTTTTATGTATCTTCAGAAAATGGATCAGTCAATGAGCAACTTCCTGATAGAAGTGCGTAAAACAGTACCCTTAGCGGTAGTAAGTGGTTCGGATCTAACGAAAGTAATCGAGCAGTTAGGAGAAAGCTTGGAGGATGGTAAAAGTATTTGCTGTTCAGAAACTTGACTTTTTTGATATAGTTAAAATGTCATGCGGAATTTCGATCTCGTACGGCTCCACTGCATTTCTAGTCAAAGCAGATCTTGAGATACTTCGGTTAAAAGGGTTTTTTTTTTCCTGCGTCTGGCTTTCCATTTTGATTATATATTCGCTTTAATTCCTGCTTTAGTCAGTTACGCGAAATTCATTGCAGTTCTGAGTCGCTTCGATTATGTGTTCAGTGAAAATGGACTAGTGAGTATGACAGAAGGAGTCGCATTTCCTGTGCAGGTTGCTTCCACATTTTTGTCTGACAGGTGTTCCAATTTGTTTGTTTTGTGTAATTTACATTTCACCAAATTTGGAATAATAGAAACTCGAACGGACAATGCTTTAGTGAAAGTCTTTTTCTCTTTTTTTTTTTTTTTTTTTTTTTTTTTTAATGGGCGATAGTTTCTACTTATTAAATTAATCTTGTGTGTTTCTCATGTTACTTTTCTTTAACTGTCATTTTCGCTTTTGCTAATGGGAAGTGAAATGGTTACAGTCAATAAAACATCAGCTTGGTGAAGAGCGATTAAAAGAACTTATCAATTTCACGTTACGGGAATTCTCAGAGATCGATTTGCCTGTCAAACGTGGAAATTTTATTGAGTTCCGAAATGCAAGTTCTTCCCACCATTCCTTAATGTTCTGGTAATTTTAAGAAATGCTTTGAAAGGTTTCCACTAGTAGTTTCAATTTCGAAGTTGGTGCAAGAACAAGAAAGGAGGATTCATAGAAGGAGGTTTGAATTAAAATACTAGAACAAAGTATCATTAGTCTAATGCATCACAGTGAAGAAAGAGTTTTTGGAGTGATAACACTGATGTTCTTAAGAGTTTGACAGAGGTGTAATCTATTTCGAAGGAATTTCTCTCTAATGTGTTTTGAAACTGTGAAAATGAATTTAGGGAATGCTGAATCTCTCACCAATAGGAAGAAGTTGTACTCAAGAAGAACGACAACAATTTGTGGCTTATGATGAGCAACATGGTGTTCGTCGGAAATTTGTGAAAAAACTTGAGGAGTTCACGAAAGGATGGGACCTTAATATTTGTATAGGTAAATCTCAACTTCTATTTTCTACTCGGTTCTTATCATTCGCTACATATCTTATTTTAGGTGGACAGATCAGTATCGACGTGTTCCCCCGTGGATGGGACAAAACATATTGCTTGCGGTTTCTGAACGATTTTGACACAGTCTATTTTTTCGGCGACAGAACTGCACCGGTTTGTTATTACTTCTTCTGTAATGGGTTTCCGTTAAGTCAACAAAAGGTTTCTCCCCATACTGTCTGATTAATACAGTAGAATTCAAATAACTTCGTATATATGTAAATGAATTTTTCAAGTTTAGGGAGGCAATGACTATGACTTGTTTACTGATCCTAGAACCATTGGATATGCCGTGAAAGACCCAGAGGATACAAGAAAACAAGTCCTTCAGCTGCTGAAAACTTTGTTGTCGTGACTACCGTTGTCCCTACTATACCTATTTTAACCACAACATTACATGAATCACATATCTTAATTTTAGCAAACCTTCTGTTATCATTTTGCTCTTATTTATGAAGTAATGGAGAGTGCTCCTAAAACCCATCTTGCTATGAAGATTCTGAACAAATATAATCACAGTAAGAGACTGCAATATGCGATTTAATGTGTCGTGTCGCAACTAATGTTTTAGTTAAAATGACAAAAGTTTTTCCACAGTATAAAAGACGAAAAGGGAATTATTTGCGATCAGCTTAGTAATACACCCAAGGTTTAAAGAACAGTATGTAAAGCTGTGAAGCATATTACGATGATGAAAAAAAGACTGATCCTTGCAAGTTAAGGCATTCATCTGTATGCTGGCGGCATCGAGACACAGTCTGCGCACGATACCAACGCTGAATTCTGAAAATATATCTCTGTATAATTGAAAGTTCCATTTATAAAGATCTCCTGAAACCCATATGAACTCCTGAACGCGTCACAGAGTCAGTATGAACTCTGTTTTTGCTAGCTGATGACTTTTCCATCGCGTGATCATTTGTCAGTGCAGACTTTGCACTCCCTCCGAGTATACATTGCAAGGTACTGAGGTACGAAATGAAGTATGGCATTTTAAATCCAATTAATTTTGGTCGACCCAACTTAACCAAGTGAGATTTTTGCAAAAAGAAAAAAAAATCAGATGGAAATAACAAAGCACACATTCGTGCAGCTATATGCTGTATTTCACTAGCCAACATTGCTCCCCTTCTTTCCAAAAATGAAGCAAGAACATAGTTTTTCACTTCTAGAGCCAAGGACAACGTTGTCTGGTTGTCGGCTGCTGAATAACAATTAAGGTTTGATGAGTTCCTGAAAGAATATACACTACTTTCTGTGTCTTGAAGTGTTAAGCTTAATTCCAATATTAAGAAATTTTTTTTCTTGCACCTACTAAGTCACCTAAGACTCAGAGCATAGAAACAATGCAAAAAAGACGACTAACCTGAGCATTAAAATGATTGTGGACCAACAGCTATGATGTATTGCAACCATTAGAGGATCCCATCCACGATTATCTTGTATCAAGGGATCTGCCCCATACTTCAAAATGAATATTACCGTCAAGTACGATTTCAAAAAAATGAAAGAATGGACAAAGTGGGTAAAAGAAAAACATTAATCATTAGCAAACTGCAGAAACAGACAAAAAAAGTACTTTAAATAAATATCGTATGCACTGCACGGCATCATGTTCCGCAGCGCAATGTAGTGCCGTTTGTCCCATGTCATTTCGTGCATTTAACAAAGATGAATTATTCGAACAATGTAGTAGGTGACGAAGACTTTCCGTTTTGCTATCCGAGTTTGCAGCTAAGTGAAGAGCTGTGTTTTTGAACTAAATCAGCAATTACTATTCTACTGTAATAATGTTACATAGTAGTTAGCAGTTAAATTTCTCTGAATGTCAGACAATTTACCTTGTCTTGAGTGTAACAGTTAACACCCGCATGAAGAAGATGACGTACGGCTCTTATGCTACCGTTTTTTACTGCCACTAAAAGAGGGGTCTCGCCGAGTTTGTTCCGCTTCTGAAATACATAAAGTAAAAAATGATTCTTAAACAAAACTAGCAAAGCAGTGGAAAGACACTTTTATAATAGCTGTAAACAAACGTACCTCAGCATTCCACTGGTATGTAAGTAACGTGCTGATGACTTCAATATGATCTCCAGCAGCAGCTAAATGAAGCGCATTGCAGCCTTGTTTGTCACAGTCCTCCTCACTTACTCCTGCACTGACTTTGATCATAGTACGTATCGAGATGTCAGTACCGTTCATTGCTGCCCACATAAAGGCGTTATGGCCATTATTTGTACGAAGTTCCTGGTGAAATTTTCATCACTGACTGGATGACTCTTAATTACTAGTGATTTGCCATGTAAGTCACCATTCCTCAAATTAAATTCTATCTTTCATGATGGGTATGTAAAATCTTACATCTGTATATTTACTGGCTTTGTACAGGAGTTTAAGCGTGGCGCAGAATCCTCCGACAGCAGCATAGTGCATCGGCGTAGCACCACAACTGTCTTGCTCTTTTATCGATGCGCCACACTCCAAAAGTAGCGTTACTTCATGTAGTTTACCCCGTGCCGCTGCATGATGCAATACTGTGCGGAAATCGGGATCCACAGACTACAACTGCATACAACTTGAATTACTACTCAGAGAAAGACTACACCATATTTCTGTCACCTGGTTGTATCATGAATGAAAATGTTCAAAGCATTTCTCCACCACGATTTGTATAATTCACAAATGATCTACAAGTTTTTCATATTATCATGAAAATATAGGAATAAGATCAATTCAAATATGATAAGCTTATTTTAAAAATACAGGAAAAGATGCAAATGTACATGCCTCCTTACCACCCTTATAAATCAAAAAAGCCTTAGTAAGGGCAACTGCACCATCGATTACTGCACACATTAATGCTGTTTGTCCTAACACATCTCGCATAACGAAAAGCTCAGGACAGCAGCCCAGAATTACCTTCACCACCTTCAACTGTGCTAAACCATCAAATGAATCACTATTAAAAATACGCTTAAATTCAACAGTAGTGCAAACTGCACTTACGAATAGAAGGAGAACTGATTTCCTTTTGGTCTATACTGCATAGAAAAGTACACCACTTAAGCTGAACCGAGTAATATCGTGTGAAATATAGTTAAAAACTAGGGCAATGATTCAATAATGAAATAAAACCTTCATCACATTCAGGACATCTTTTGTTAGAAGTCTCACCCATATTGTGCCAGTCCAGCAAATACATTTCCACCTTCATTGTTTCCAAGTCATCACCGTATTTTAATGATGATAGATTTTCAGCGGAACAAGAAAAATTACACTTCATCGTTGCCATCTCGTGAAGTATTGTCCCTCTAAATAAGTTAACAAAGTACATTGAAGCAAATTTATAACATCATGAGTATTTGCTGATAATGACAGGTTAGGAAGGATACAGTACATTTTGTATTGTATCCTAACCTGTCGTGTTTACCACACCATTGTATACTAACCGTCCAATCCTCCAGAACAGCGTTCTCCTCGATGTCTCCCTAAGTGCAGTCGCAACAGTCCGCTTCTTGGAATTATAGGCCTTGGCAACAGTCTTATTAAGATTATCTGTCAGCAACAAATTCACAGCTTCTACACTTTTCCAAAGACAGGCTACGTGTACTGGTGTCTGGTTGTTTGTATTCCGTTGTTGTAACATCTCCTCGACGACCAGCCATCCAAGATGTTTCATGATGAAGCTTAATATAATCTGAAATATAATTTTCTGTCGAGTAATGCGAAATTACGGTAATAATTATTTTCTATGGTCAATATTATTACGTAATATCGCCGAGTTTTTTTTACAAAATCGACACCTGAAGCATTACTGTTACTCATAGCTTCATTTCTCAAACAAAGAAAAAAGGAAAGAAGTAAGACGGTAAAAATTTGTCAGTCAGGATATGCGACTCGATTCTTGAAACAATGGCAAACAAAACTGATAATTACAACAAACAGAAAATAGATAATTACCCACAAAATAAAATCCTAAGAACTAAAAAGATTCGGAATATTATGAGTAACAGTAATAGCAAACAAATATCTTGACATACATCATTGTTTCTTAAGAACATATGAATTCAAATATGCGTTATTAACTTTTAAACAGTTTTTTTTCCGCAACCTGCATGCTAAATGTAATAAATTGTCTCCGTTCAAATCACTTTGAAATATAAATTTGTACGGTACTTCACAGCCATTTCTCCCCGTGCTACCCTGAAACAAAAAAGCATTTAGTAATTTTGAAACATCGGATGCTTTGCGTTTATACATAATGTAATAACAAGGGAAAATAGCATGTAAAAAAAGAACTCACGATATTAGTCCACATACCATGTTTTCTAGTTCAAAGAAAATTTTGAGAAACAGTTTCAAGCAATTTGCAGCACCACTGTACACGGCAGTATGTAGTACAGAATGACCTTTCATGGTAGTGAGTCGGAAATCAGCACCAAGACTACAAAACTGTGATTGAGGACAAACTGACTGATGAACAAGAAATTCAGCTAAACTTAAGATATAAATTAGCCTTAAAGACTGGGACTCAAAAACTGATGCCGAACAATTGTGTGAAGAATATGCATGCCTCAGCAGTAGTCGAGCAACAGCAACGTTATCACTTATAGTAGCCCAATGAAGTAAAGTTATCCCTTGTGAACTAGCTACATTAGCAGATACTTTCAGTACGCTGATAAGGTGTAGTAGTCGAACGGCATCTCCAGTGATTACTGCATGTATCGCAGACAAATTATTCTGAAATATTCAAACTACTAGTTTCTTATTGGTCACGTAAATCGAACCGTATCTTCTCTACAGTAGGTCTGCCGAGCACTGAAACAGGAAAGGGAACTGCAATAATGTGCACAAAAATTAGTGCGACAGCTTTATTCACCGGGAAATCCCTGTTCCTTTAAAACCTTTTTTATATCATCTCGTTTTCATTACTATTCTTTATTTCTACATTATCCTTTATAAACTTCTGAAAACTTCAAGTTTATTATCAATGTTCTTTGGAGATAATGTTGGAAACAAACCTTGAAATCGGTAATTGGAAAACTTGCACTTCTGAAAACAACTAAAAAACAGGCTCAGATCCTAAACTATATCGTCAATCGTCTAAGGCGATCGAGCAAACGCGAAAAATTTGGAATTTGTCTGTGAGAAATTTATAAAAAAAAAAAAAATGCTCAATAAAAAATTGACTTACATTACTTGAATTTTTCTGACTGGTAGAAGGACAGAATCCTTCATCCCCTGACAAATCTGCGATGGAAATCCTAAAATAAGCGTATTTTTTCAAAACCATACATGATTATCTCTTACGTATAACTGATGATTACAGAAGTATACGAATATAATCCGAAAGTTTCTCAGTATTCTAAATTAAAGTGCGATTAGTTCGCCTCCTCCACTATTTTGAAAATGACTTCTTTTATAAGTAGCATCTTGAATCGTTTACTTTTACCTGAAGGCAAGTAGCACGCAGAAAGCAATGAACAGATAACATATAATCTAATCAATTTTTAAATAGAAATGCCACAAGTTAGTAATGCACCTGCAAAACTCCTGGTTCAGATTTTCAAAGCTTGAAATAGAGCGAATGCTTAACAGAAGTGTGCCATTTTGGCTATCGATTTCAAAATTACCCACATGGGAAGGGTTCAATCTACATAGCGTAGTTGTTACTGATGTACAGTACGACCGACAATGCCAACGACTAAAGGTAATTCGTTTCCTGTTCTTTGTTAAAAAGGGACAATTAACAGTTAAAGCCATTCCTGCAAAGAAAAACTGCAAAATAAGTGCTGAAGTATTCATGAACATGCCTCTCAAGAACTACTAAACCATAATGTCGCATTACACTAGCTATCTTGCGCATGTCGTAAACAGCACTCTGCGCTTACCTCTCCATCCCTCTCAATCATTTCATAGTTCGCATCTTCCAAAATTTACACTCAACTGATGGATAAGCCACAGAAAATAATCATTCTTTTATTTATTTCTACATACCAGGAATGTTCGTTTCGATGAGATACTTTCATCAAAAAGTAAAAAATTAGATGAAAGTTTAGTTTTTCAGGTGATAATATTTTTAGCACGGTAAAATCAGGAAATCTCAGGTAACCTTAACACTGGTAAAGGAAAGGTACGGAAGTGTGCATTATAACGACCGGCACTGTACAGATCAGTGAAGATAAATGGAACAGCCGCCTGTAAAGCGAGATCAGAAGTGCCTAATTACTGCTCTTCTGAGACTACATTTGGCTGCCGCACCACTGAGATTTGATTTTTTCGTGAGCAGTTCCATGGAGCCAAGATACCCTGTATCATTCCATCTCCCATGGTTTACTGATCTTCTTTCATTTTTAATTACATTAATTATCTCTTTGCTTCATCAACTGTGCGTAATATGACTTGAACTGTAAGGAAATGTCAACGTTTCGTCCATCAAGTGAGAAAGTGTGTTTCGTGACGTGAACTTTGCGTTTCCTGATATCCAATCAAAATGTACAATGGAGTGGTCACGATGACTTCATGTCCCAAACTTCATCTCAGATCTTTCAGTCTTCCAAAAGATTGAATATAGTTGGGTGCTTTTTTTAATGAATTATTTATCGAAATCATCCACCATTTTGCAAGGAAGAACCTTTTCTTTCTCTTTTTTTAAAGATCACTGTTGGACGTGAAAAAAGACATTTGATAGTATGAAGGTTAAGAAGACTCGGATAAGTCAAAGCTCCCAAATTGAACTCAAAGTAGTTCAACATGTCCAAAGCAACCTAACTGTCACTAAAGATGCAACCTGACATTTTTTACCAAGTTATTTTTGTTCAAAAAAAAAGACTTGTCACTCCCCATAGACAACTTTTATCCAAACAAGATCGATGCTGTGCATGATTATGATCTTTTAAAATAAAGTAGCTGAAAAAAGTGCGTCATTCTAAATTCTTCATTCTCAACTCATTAATATTAAAAAGGAAACATATATATGTAATACTATGCAGCAAATCATTTGCAACATAAATGTCCACTATTTGGATTGCAATTAAATACATTAGATAAATTTATAATTAAAAAATTTAATAGATTTCGGAATTCTTCTTTTCTAAGAGAATACGAGTATTTTGTTTTAAAAAAAAAGTAGTTCAGCATCCTCGTAGTGGGCATAACGCTGACATCAAAGCTCACGCTGCGTTCTGAAATCAGCTGACGATGAAATGATAAAATTAAGAAAAAAAAAAAATGAACTCAAGTAACTGGAATATTTATAATGATATGTATTAACATTTACAGTGATACGTATTTTTGACTGTTGATATTAAAAACAATAATCTTCCTTGGAGAATCAGAAATGAGTTTTTTTCTAATCATTTCCACTTTAAACAGGAAATTTCATGCTTGTTTTGTATTCCCTTTAATAATCCTTATTTACGAGGCATGTAATTTTTTTCCCCTTCAATAACAGCCGTTGAGCAGACCGCCTTGCGTTGTTGGAGAGCATACCAAACGTGGTTAATAAAGCCAAATTACTCCAGAAAATCCTCCATCGTAACCTCCAAGCAGCTCCAGTAAATTCTGCTATTAACAATCTTTTTCGCATAAGCTTAAATCAGTGCTAAGTGTTAAGAGTTCAATACTAATGGAAGTCGAATAAAATTCTTCTGCGGCTGAAACTGCAAAGCTGAAATTGACTCAAATTTTGCTTTATTGCTTAGTGCCTCACACCTGTCTGTCAACTACTGAGGTTCTGGTCTAGATAGAGATTGACTATTCGGATCCTTGAAGCTTGCCTATTCTTGAGCGAAAACTTCAAAAAATTACATCGCATTCTTTTGATGAATACTGAAACAACGACACATTTTTGCCTCATATTATGCATCGAAATGAAATGGATCACGAAAAAAATGTGATCAGTTGTTATCGAAGCTTATACGATAATTTTTTGACATAATGAGCCAAACTGAATGAAGCTTTTCGTGCGGTTCGGACATTTTACTGCCTTTTACCGATATGAATTCGCTTATGTTGTGTCAGGCATCCTGATTAGTGAAACTTTCCATATAATTCGAACATTTGTATGGCCTTCCACCTTTACCTCTGTTTTCAGACATATCTCACAGTGAGCATTCTATCCCTAAGATCATTTTCCCCGTATATCTGGTATTAATCCGCAGAAATCCAATGTCAGACAAGAGTGAGAGGTCCGCTGACCGCTTTGCTTTCTTCTAGCATTTTGAAGTATTTGCGGTTTTCGCTTAGTTTTCAGTCTCAGTACGACATGTTTGATGAGTTTCGTTTGTTTAAGTTTTTGTAAATTTTAATCACAGAAAACTAGGATAAACTGTACAATCCTGAAAAACAGAATTCATGATTTCATTTTTATTGCACGATTGTATATCTACTTCAGGCCTAATGAGCATCATTTAACCTATATTTCATGCATTCTGATATGAAAAACTAAAATAGTGCCAATTCCGTTTGTTTTGAGATTGGTCAATCCTCAGACATATGAAAATATGGAAATGAAGCTTGATGTTTTATCAACACATTAACCAATTCAGAAATTACTTGAGCTTCATAAACATCATGATTCCACATGTAAGAGCCTAGTAAACCAAATTTGACTCGTCTTGACAAAACCAAGTGATTCTTCTTGGCAAGGACTGTTTTCTTTAAAATTCAATGAGATTTCTTAATCCTGTCTTTAATCATGGCATTAACTATGTGGTATGCTTCAAATATTCCTATCACCACCAATATAGCCTTGATAACTGGGCTGTTTGCACTAGTTTTTCATCCACAAACCGTCTATTTAGCGGGCTTGAAAAAAAAAAAAAAA